>JAMALN010000063.1:0-75867 GCA_023630115.1 Cutaneotrichosporon sp. PK4640 | reverse complement strand
CTGCTAACCGGCAGAACCTGACCTCGCTTGCCGTCATGCAGGCCAACGGCTCGATCCTCACCAACAAGTACTCGGAGGGTCTCCCCGGCGCCCGTTACTACGGCGGCAACGAGTACATTGACGTCCTCGAGAACCTCACCCGCGAGCGTGCCCTCAAGGCCTTCAACCTCGACCCCAAGGTCTGGGGCGTCAACGTCCAGCCCTACTCGGGCTCGACCGCCAACTTTGCGGCCTTCACCGCCCTCATCAACCCCCAGGACCGTATCATGGGTCTTGGCCTCCCCGACGGTGGCCACCTTACCCACGGCTACTACACCGCCAAGAAGAAGATCACCGCCTCGTCGATCTACTTCCAGTCGTTCCCCTACCGTGTCGAGCCCAAGACCGGCCTGATCGACTACGAGCAGCTCGAGACCAACGCCAACCTCTTCAAGCCCCGTCTCGTTGTCTGCGGTGGCTCCGCCTACCCCCGTGACTGGGAGTACGAGCGCCTCCGCAAGATCGCCGACGGCCAGGGTGCCTACCTCATGTCCGACATGGCCCACATCTCGGGTCTCGTCGCCGCCGCCGAGCAGAACTCGCCCTTCNACCAACGCCAACCTCTTCAAGCCCCGTCTCGTTGTCTGCGGTGGCTCCGCCTACCCCCGTGACTGGGAGTACGAGCGTCTCCGCAAGATCGCCGACAGCCAGGGTGCCTACCTCATGTCCGACATGGCCCACATCTCGGGTCTCGTCGCCGCCGCCGAGCAGAACTCGCCCTTCGAGTACTGCGACGTTGTCACCACCACCACCCACAAGACCCTCCGTGGCCCCCGTGCCGGTCTCATCTTCTTCCGCAAGGACAAGGACGACCTCGAGAACCGTGTCAACGCCGCCGTCTTCCCCGCTTGCCAGGGTGGCCCCCACAACAACACCATCGCCGGTATCTGCGTTGCCCTCAAGCAGGCCGCCGAGCCCGCCTTCAAGGACTACGCCAAGCAGGTCCGCGCCAACGCCGCTGCCATGGCCAACGTCCTCTTCAAGCACGGCTACCGCCTCCAGACCGACGGCACTGCCAACCACCTCATCCTCTGGGACCTCCGCCCCATTGGCCTCACCGGCTCCAAGATCGAGAAGATCTGCGACGCCGTCCACATCACCCTCAACAAGAACGCCGTCGCTGGTGACACCTCGGCCCTTGTCCCCGGTGGTGTCCGTATCGGCTCGTCGGCCCTCACCTCGCGTTCGATGGTTGAGAAGGACGTCGAGCAGGTCGCCGAGTTCCTCCACCGTATTGTCCAGATCTCGCTCCAGGCCCAGAAGGAGGCCGGCTCCAAGAAGCTCAAGGACTTCGTCGACGCCTTCGAGGGCAACGGCGAGTCTGCCAAGCTCGTCAAGGAGCTCAAGGAGGACGTCAAGAACTTCTGCGTAAGTCTCTTCTCTGCCAGGTGTCGAGGACATCGCTAACCAACAGCTGGCGTTCCCACTTCCGGGCGTGAAGGACACCACCACGATCAAGCAGTTCGACTAAACGAACGTGTAAAACCATCAGGACGCGGTCCTTGGCCGTTGGGAGCTTGGGATTCAACAGATAGCAGTTTGTATTAGAGTATCATTCACCTGATGCAGGGGTAGCATAGTGCAGCCTCCTGGGAGCTTCCTGGACCGCCTGGGAGCTCTCTGTCGGGTTTCTGGGAGTTGAGGAGAGTGGAGAGGCGGTTGGTGGCACGAGGAGGGTGAGGAGGAGGGTCACAGGTGGAGTCCTTGTTCGGCAGCTCACACTGCCGTATATGGCCTCATACTGGCGCATACGAAGCAGAGGGTGCCTCTCTATCCATCTGTGGACGCTTTAGAACTTGTTCTGTGTGCACGAGCATCGTTTAGGCCGCTCGGCGCGTTGCATGCGTGTGTTGGAGGTATGGTGGTTGTGGTGCCACAAGCCCATTTTCAGCCACGTGGCCTCCACCTCGCAAGTCACGTGCAACTTTGGTCTTACCTAATCGTGATCAGCACGGTCCAAGCGATGCAAGCGATGAATATAAACTGTGATTAGAGTTAATTAGGACGGTCAGTGCTTGTGGTTGATCGTCAGAACAAGCTCGGGCGCTCCATCATCATGATCGCCGCGCCACCGCCTCGTCCTCTCGTCATGTTCTCATTATTAGTGTGAGAACACGGCTGTCTCCGACAGCGCTTGCAGCTGCCCATCACGCTACTGCCCAGCGAATCATGTCTGTGCTATTTGTTGCGCTTCGTTTACTGGATCACTCTCAACGTCGCAAGCGCCATCAATTAAGCCAGCCACTGATCTCCAGGAAGCTGGCGCTAGGCCGATGTGCGGCCTCCCGCCTGTCAACAAGCTCAGCGGGCTGGTTGGAGCTAGCTTGGCAGTGCTATTTGCGTCCTGTAATTTTGCGCTCACGGGCTGTGAGCTCGTCTCCCAGCGTACCGAGCATGCGGATCTCACGGCATGCAACATGGGCCACCTGCCAGTCACGATTAGGCCCCGGCCAGTTCGGTATGGGAATGGATCGAGTGTCGGGCGAAACTTGTTGATCAGTGGCCAATCAACATGCCATCGCTCCCTATCGGCCGTCTCAGGCCTATAAACAGCACCATGTTCGACCTGCTCCCAACCTGGTCCCCTCGTGCCCTCGTGCTGGCGCAGCACAAAGGGCTCCCTGTTTCGCATCTGTGCATGCATACCGTGCCTGGCTGCCGAATTGCCCAGGTCTCGGTCGCGTTTGCTGCTAGCGAGCTGTCGAGCCGTAGGCTAATTCTAGGACGGCCGGAAATCAAGCTCGGAATGGCCCAGGTTGAGCGCAACAATCCGCCGCGTGACCGTCCTACCCGTCGACGGTTGATGGCCGGGATTCTATTCTAAGCCTCCCAACGGTACAGTGCAGGCTGTACGACGAGCATGACGTACAATGTGGGGAGGGGAGGATGCATTGATTCGAGGAGAGGTTGATACATGGCGTTGGAGCGCGTTGTGGGGCGCAGGGGACGAGAGAGAGTCGAAACCAGTCGGGCCCGAAGTTATCTGATAGATCCATTGAAAAGGATACCAACGGCCGGCCTAATCCTCCATCCATCGCATTCGGGTTGCCTCTCCGACCAACCACCACTTGCAACACCTGCACCTCGCGCTCTCTGCCTCGTCTCTGCAGCCACCAGGACGCCAAAGGCCGCACTCGCATCACTCCCCTGTCCTAAAAAAAGTCTCACAAGTCTTGGCCGTTCAGGTTATCTGGCCGCCGAACGTGCTCCATCCTTGCGACCTTTAAGTTTGCCGCCTTCGCACTCAAACGCCCCTCTCCCCACTTCTTCTCTTTCTCCCATCCTTCTTCTTTCCACCACTTCTCCCTCCCTCCTCCCCTCCCCCCTCCTCGACATTGGTCTGCTGCCAACGCGCGACCACAGCTCGTACCTAAAACAGGCTTGAGTGCAGTCCGCTCGTCTCCGTCCGCCCCCGACACACACCTCCACCTCCACCCTCCACATTCCCACCATCGCAATGGTCTCCGCCCTCATCGCGGCTCTGCCGCTCCTCTCGGTGGCTCAGGCCGCCGTCATCGAGCACTGGTGGAACATTTCGTACACCACCGCCAACCCCGACGGCCGCGCCGAGCGTCGCGTCATCGGTGTCAACGGCACCTGGCCGTGAGTACCGGAACGACGCGTCAAAATGTGACGCCGAGAAGACGCGACTGACATCCCAGTCCTCCCGTCCTTGAGGCCACCCAGGGTGACACCCACCTCATCCACGCCTACAACGGCATGGGCGACGACAAGATCCCCACCGCCCTCCACGCCCACGGCATGATGTTCAACGGCACCAACCAGTGGGACGGCGCTACCGGCGTCACCCAGTGCGGTATCCCCGCCGGCGAGACTCTCGACTACCACATCGACACCTCGCTCAACCACGGCACTTACTGGGTCCACGGCCACTATGACGGCCAGTACGTGGACGGTCTCCGCACTCGTGAGTACTCTGGGCGACAAGCGCGCGCGCAGTTTTCGCTAACACGCAGTCTCCATCATCCACCCCAAGGAGAACCGTACCGACGGCCTCACCTGGGACGACGAGTACACCCTTATTGTTTCCGACTGGTACCACGACCAGCACCACGACATGAAGGTCAACGAGTTCCTCTCGTGGACCAACCCCACCGGTGCCGAGCCCATCCCCAAGTCTGCTGTCATCTACGTCGTCCACAACGGCCAGTACGTTGGCAACATTGCCAACGGCGAGGGTGTCACTGCCGACTTCAAGAACAACGCCAAGATGAACTTCCAGCCCGGCAAGAAGTACCGTATCCGTGTCGTCAACATGTCTGCGCTTGCCATGTTCCACATCGGCATTGGCGGCCACAAGTGGTCGGTTATCGAGACTGACGGTGTCGAGACCGAGCCGTACGAGATCGACCTCATCACTGTTTCAGTTGCCCAGCGCTTCTCGATGTACGTCGAGGCCAACAACCAGACCACCGAGAACTTTGCCTTCAACATCATGCAGTCGCCCGACATGTACGACGCCGAGCCCGAGGACCTCCCAAACGACCCCATCAACCTCAACGTCAACAACACTGTCCAGATCGTCTACAACGAGAACGCCCCCGCCGCCGAGATCCAGGAGTACGCGACCTTTGACCCTCCCATGGACGACACCTGGTTCATCCCCCTCTACAAGGAGGCCATGGTCCCCGCCGACGTCGAGTACACTGTCCACGCCAACTTTGACACCTACGACGACGGCACCAACCGCGCTTCGTTCACCCTCGAGGGCGGCTTCCAGAACACCACCTACGTCAGCCCCACTGTTCCCTCGATCTTCTCGGCCATGAGCATGGGTGACGACGCCAAGAACGCCGCCATCTACGGTGCCCAGACTGCCGTTGTCCCGCTCGACCACATGAAGATGATCCAGCTCAACGTCCACAACTGGGACGCTGGTTTCCACCCCTTCCACCTCCACGGCCACGTCTTCCAGGTTGTCTACAAGTCGTTTGACGTCACCTCGAACGACACCGAGACCAACCCCGCCTTTGTCGAGTCGCAGGCCAACCCCGCTCGCCGTGACACCATCACCATCCCCCCCGGTGGCATGGTCTCGCTCCGCTTCCGTGCCGACAACCCGGGCGCCTGGTTCTTCCACTGCCACATCGACTGGCACCTTACCTCGGGTCTCGCTATGGTCTTTGTTGAGGCTCCGGACGTCATGCAGAAGACGCTCCAGATCCCCCAGCAGATGAAGGACCACTGCGCCAAGCTCGGTGTCCCCTCGGAGGGCAACGTCGTCGGCAAGTTCTCGACCACCGACTTCAAGGGCCAGCCGTACGGTCCCTTCCCCGTCGTCATGGGCTGGACCCCCAAGGCCATCGGCGCCCTTGCGGGCTGCATCATCACTTTCCTCGTCGGCTTCGCCACCATTGTCTGGTACGGCACTGGTGAGCTCAACGAGGAGGACCTCGAGGAGGAGGTCCGCCGTGGCATCGAGGCCAAGGCCAACAAGAAGCCTCTGTGGAAGAAGGTTGCGGGCCGTTCGTAATTCACATACCCATAATATCATTACTACATATCTAGCATGTACGCTTCGATCGACAGAAGGTGTGGAGGTGGTGTGGTGGTGTGGGAGGGGGTGTGGTGCTCGGTCTTGGAATGTCATCGTTATCTGATATGCCTTGAGGCGGTCTGGGCACATGCAACGCCACCAATAGTGCCTGTGCTGACGAGAGACGGGGTGAGCGTGTCCCCTTGTGTGCATGTTGACTCAAGAGGCGCTGGAGATTCAAGAATCAACTTGTCACGCTCCAAGTTCCGCACCGCCCATGCCGCCAGCAGCAGCCCTGCCTCGCGTTCCCACCTGCGACGGACAACCGGCAGACCTGACACGAGACGTGGAGAGACGCAATGGCCACCTCGGTCTCGGGTTGCCGATCTCTCTCCGTCCGCCCGTCGCCGTGCCGCTCGTACGACATGCCTTCGTACGAGCGGCCCTTCCAATGCAGGGCCGAGATGTAGAGCCGTACGAGCCCCAGCCCGAGCCCAAGCCCGAGCCCTAGACCACATCACCCCAGCTTGCGCGAGTGCATTCTATCGCCTGCCGAACGCCGAGCCCAAGCCACACGTACGAGTCAGCTAGTCAGCTCTTCCCCGTCCCGAGTCACATCGTCTCACGCCTCCTCTGCGTCTCCCTGGTCTCCCTTGACGGTCAAGTCCGTGTCCTCGGCGCACCGGCTATGTTCAACCTCTTTCCACCGCCCAGCTACCTCCACCTCCACCGCGTCACGTGGCTCCTGGGTCACATTATTTTGGCGTCCACCGGTGTCCAACCCAGTAAAGCCGGAATCTCATCCATTCCTCTCGTGACTCTATCCATTCCACCATCGGCAACATGCTCATGCTCCGACGCGCCCCCGTCGCGAGCGCCCTCCGGGCCCCACTCCGACTCCGGGGCCACGCTTCGGGCATCGGCACCCGCCGCATTGTACCCCAGCTCACCCGTGGGTTCGCGGCTTCGGCATCGAGCTCGGCCGCGCAGATGCGCAAGTCGAGCGCCGTGCCGGACCTCGAGCTCGACCCCAGCTTCGACGCCCTCCTCGGCGACATGCAGATGCGTTCCAGGGGGCGCTCCAATTCCCCCAGAGAGGTGGAGGAGGAGGAGCTCGAGCTCGTGTCCAGCGGCTTTGGCGTGCGGCGGCAAGTTCCCACCGAGGGAGAGACTGAGGACTGGGCCGACCGCCGTGAAGAGAGACGGTCTCCCGCGGCGATTATGGGCAACAAGAAGATCGGGATGGTGGTCCTCCCTGACGCGCTCGTGCAGGGCGTCCAGGACGCCATCGAGGGTGAGCTAAGGTGTGTAGATCAACAGCTGACACCAGCAACCGAGGACAAGAAGCACGTCCGCTACGCGTACCTCGAGCTCCTCGAGCCCGTCAAGGAGAAGTCGCCCGGCGGGTCGCGCAACCTCCCCCAGCACGCTATTGCGCGTGCTTCCGCATTCCTCCCCGCCCAGTACGGCGCTGCGTACAACGTCCTCGCCGAGCTGGACAAGCGCGTCGGCGGTATCACTGGGCCCTTCATCGAGGTGTCTGGCGGCCTCGGCCCCGGCCTCTGGTACGTATCCTCACGCTACACTGCTGACCCCCCAGGGCCACATCAGAAGTCTTCGGCGAGGAGGCACTGAAGGACTATACGCTCGTCCACCGCACCCGGTTCGGCCTCGACCTCGCGCAGGAGCTGGCCCAAAACCTTCCCGGTGACATCAGCTTCAAGCGCGACGTCACGTCCGTCGCTGGACCTCCCCCACAGGTCGCGATGGCGACGTTCGCACTCTCGGTGCTCCCGACCGCGCGTGGGCGTCGTGACCTGCTGCAGCACCTCATGAACACGGGGGCTGATCACATCGTGCTGGTCGACCTGGCCGGCGAGGCGGGCTGGACGGCGATGAAGCAGGCGCGCCAGTGGATCCTGGCCCAGTCGACCGAGGAGGACCCGCTCCACATCACTGCGCCGTGCCCGCACGACGGCGAGTGCCCGCGTCTGAACATGATCGAGCCGTGCGCGTTCAACCAGCGTATCCAGCGCCCCCGCTTCACCCGCAAGACCAAGCACGCGAAGCGTGGCGAGGAGGACGTGAGCTACTCGTACCTCATCGTATCGCGGGGCGAGCGCCCCGAGGGGCCCAACGGCCTCGCTGAGGGCGTCGGCCGCTTCGGCGCCGTGGGTCGCGAGGCCGCCGCACGTGCGTTGGCCAAGGCCACCGGCCGCACTGAGATCCGCGAGGTCGAGGGCAGTGACGGTGGCGAGATGGAGGTCGTCGAGATCGCCCACGACATTACCCTCCCCCCGAACGAGGACCCAGTGGAGACGGAGGCGGCGCTCAAGGCCGAGGCGTACTCGTGGCCGCGTCTCGTCGCGCCGCCGCTCAAGCGCTCTGGCTTCGTGGTGATGGACGCGTGCATGCCCGACGAGAAGCTCATGCGCTTCACTGTCGCCAAGAGCCTGGGCAAGCAGAGCTACTACGACGCGCGCAAGAGCGGGTGGGGCGACCTGTGGCCCCACGCTTTCAAGGGCGCTGTTGAGCGCAAGCGCGGTATCCGGCGACTCATGGAGCCCCTGGCGGCGGACATGGCGCTCCCGATCGAGCAGCAGGACGCGGAATGGCTCGAGGCCCAGGCGGAGGAGGATGAGCCCCGGTTCGCGGTCGACCCCGACATGGACCGCATCATCAAGGAGCTGGCGAAGGACGCGCTCGTCGAGGTCGACGCAGACGATGCCCCAGCGACAGTCTACTCGTCTTCGTCCGACTACGTCCCCGAGGCTGCGCCGGCCAAGAGGCGCAAGGAGCCGAAGACGGAGGCGGCGAAGAAGCGCGCCGAGCAGAAGGAGAAGCGCGAGGCCGCGCGCGAGCGCAAGGGCAAGCTCCGCAACGCGCGGGCGGACAAGGCCGAGCTCGCGGCCGCCGACCGCTTCTTCTACCGCGACGCCGACACGGCGACGGTCCGCGCGTTCGAGGAAGACCACCCGGAGGCGGAGCCGCTGCGCTCGCGGGACGAGATGGAGCCCGACATTCAGAACATGAGCTCTGCGCTCGGGCGTCAGCGCCGCCGCGGCCCAGGCTTCCCGTTCAACACGTACGGACGGGAGCTGCACACCTCCGCGCGTGGGCTGCACACGTCTGCGCGTGCCCTCTCGGTCGCGCCTGGCGCCACGGGGTCGGCACAGAAGTCGGCGCGGGCCAAGGTCACCGTCGCCTCCCTGCAGGCGCAGCACGACGCGAGCGACCCGATCACGATGCTCACGGCGTACGACTTCCCCACCTCGCTGCTGTGCAGCAGAGCGGGCGTCGACATCATCCTCGTCGGCGACTCGATGGCCCAGGTCTGCCTCGGGTACGACTCCACGATACCCCTCACGCTCAACGACGTCGTGCACCACACGCGCGCGGTCGCGCGCGGCGTCGGCTCATCGTTCCTCCTCGCCGACATGCCCTTCGGTTACGTTGCCGGCTCGCTTGAGGCCGGCGTCAACGCCGCCGTGAGAATGGTGAAGGAGGGCGGCGCGGACGGGATCAAGATCGAGGGCGGGCGCGAGATCCTCCCCCTCGTGGAGCGCCTCACGGCCTTCGGCGTGCCCGTGATGCCGCACATCGGACTGCAGCCCCAGCGCGCCGGCGTGACGGGCTACAGGGCACAGGGGCGCAAGGCGACGGCGGCGGTGGAGATGGTGCAGCTCGCGCGCGATATGGAGGCTGCTGGCGCCTTCGCGCTGCTGCTCGAGGCGGTGCCCCACCACGTCGGGACGGCCCTCGCCTCCTCCGTCTCCATCCCCACCATCGGCATCGGTGCCGGCCCGAACACGAGCGGCCAGGTGCTCGTGCTCACGGACGTGCTGGGGAGCCTGGACGTCGGGCCCGAGGAGGGCGGCGAGGACGTGCCGCCCAAGATGGCCAAGTTTGTGCGGCAGTTTGGGGAGATTGGGCGCCTGGCGCGCGCCGCCGTCGACGAGTACGTCAAGGAGGTCAAGGCGCGGAGCTACCCGGCCGTGCCGAAGGAGACGTATGGCATGCCCAAGGAGGAGCTCGAGGAGTTCCGGCGGCTCATGGGCGAGGAGAAGAAGGAGTAGGGGCGTGTACCATCTAGACATCTTGCATCATCACTCTTCATGCATCGTTTCGCATCTCATCGTGTTTAGCCAAGACGGAAACTCACCTTGTTGGTAGTGAAACCGTTCGCATCGATGAGGACGATGCTGTGGCCAGCAAGTGTGGCGATCCAACTCACGAGTGTGAGGGGCGCGCCGAGTAGTCAAAGGCGTACGAGTGGGTGTCATTCTGGTCGACGACGAAGCTGGCCTTGAGGTTGGTAGCGTGGCCTGTGGTCCGATCTGGGGCGTTCTTGAGCTTGTTGATAGCGAGTTGCTTGTCTTATCAGTGCCTGATGAGCCACATATCTTGGGGTGTCGCCGAGACATCTCCTTGGGCCTTGGGGCTACATTCAGAACAGCTTGTCACCGATATCATTCAAGCAAGTGACGGCAGCTGGCAGCGGGCCAGCGGGCAGCGTTGTGGCTTTCAGTTCCGAATGAGTTCCATGCGAGTTCCAACGTTCCTCACGATACTCACGCGTTTTGACGTCACTTCACGCGACGTGCAGTGCCTGATCTGTGCCTGCTGAGCGCCGCGGCGATGACCGATCGCCCCAGAAGCACCCTGAAGGCTCTGCGACAAGCTGACTCATCCTGGGCCGGGACATGATGCACAGCCGTGAAATTGATTCCGGGTGGTAGGGTGGTAGGGTGAGGGATCGGTGCCGAAGCTGCAGACAACGCTGACGAGTCGTCACGGCTGCGTATGGCTGCAACAAAATGCACGGCTGGGTGGTGGCATTTTGCTAACCCTTTGCATAAACGTCATGGTCTAGCCTTTGAGCCTCACATTCATCTAACAAGCTGCTACAAGCTCGGGTGGCTTGGGAGCCAGACGACGTGGAGGCTCGCTTCCCTCGCGGTATGCGCCCTCCTCCCACGTCCATGAGGATCGGGAGAGTGTAGTGATGGCATGATACGCATCAGAGGCGGGGAGGGGCTGTGTGTGACAGCCCTGCGGCCTGCGGGCAGCTGGGCGACTTGGGCAGGCCGATAAGTGCGAGCACTGGGCAGGAGGGCGCGATGACCTTCGGCCTTGTAATTGGAAGGTTCTGGCGTATTAAGATTCTATTAGAATTACCCTGGCCCCAGATTTGCATTTGTCGAGTCCGCTCGTCCTCTGCCCTCGGTCTGGATCCTGGACTGGGCTTGACACCGCCGCCGGGCATCGTCACCCCACGGCCCACGGCCACCTCCACTGTGCATCCCCCCTCGCCTCCACGCCACCCAAAGGTCTCGCGAGCCACACCTCCCGTCCCCGATGGATCGAACCCTTAACATATCCCTCTCGCACCCCCCACAGCATTTCCGTCTTCCTTTCACACACTCTCCATCACTTGTTACTCTAACACCTCTTCCTTCTCGCAGCTGGCTGCAACTACCAACAACTCCTCACGCCCGACAACTTCTCCATCCCGCGCCCCCAACTATCGCGGACACACCGCGCCACCTCCAACTCCAAGTGAGTCACGCGTGAGCGACCACCGCGTCGCTCGGCATCCCACCCTCCACCTTCTCCACCTTCCTTCCGCTCGTCACATCTTCCCCCCATCATGCCTGGGAATGAGAATGTGCTGGGACCACTGTACCGGAGCGGCGCTCGACGCCCATGCAGATGGCCGGCAGGAGCGGTGGCAAAGGCTGGTGTGGGATGGTGGAGGCGCTGGAACCTTCCTCGAAACCACCACAACACTCGGTTCCGACGCCGCTTCCCTTTCTCCACCACTCCATTACCGATCACGGTCACCTGGCCACTTATTAAGACAACCACTGACACCCAGCTCCGAGCTGCCAGCGCCCATCATCGGTGACCTTGCACCCATCGAGCCCGACCAGAGCTCCCACCCACTGAACACCCGCCCACCCTTCTCCACCTTCCCCATGGCTTCGGCCTACAATGCCCTTGAGTACGACCCGGTCCCCGACCTGATCGGGAACACCGGCGCCAACTCGATGCTCGACTTCCTCGACTTTGGCGACGAGGACAGCGCGGCCGAGAGCGTGAGTCTGGTATCTGACCTGGCTGACGGTCAGTCGCCCAAGACCGTGTCGGACAACCACACGCCCTCGCCGCCCAGCTTTGCGCCCACCTCGCCACCGTCTTACAACCTTGGCGAGTTCGCGTACGACTTTGCGGACGAGAAGAAGGCACTCGGCGGCCCTGCTTACATGGAGGACATCCAGGTCAAGCAGGAGCCAGCGACCGAGGTCGCCCCCGCTCAGGCGCCCATTCAGCCACCGCCACAGCAAATGCTGCCGCTTCCGCAGCAGCAGCAGCCGGCTCCGCTCCCTGCGGCCGCTCTTCCCGCGCAGCAGCAGGAGGCACTCCAGCAGCTCCTCGCGTCCTTCATGAACTACCAGTCGCAGTGGGGCCTCTCAGCCGACGGGACGCTCAACCCCTCGCTCCTGGCCTCCACACCAGGCCCCTCGACCCCGACGACTGCTTCTTTTACGCCATCGAGCGCGGCTACCGTTCCCACCGCCCCAGCAGTCGCAACCCCCGCCCCTCCTCTCGTCAACGTCGCGCCCCCTCCTCCTGAGGCTGACGAGCCACTGGTCGCAATAGCCCCAGGCGAGATGGCCTCGCCGGCGGTAAGCCGATCGGATCGCGCCACCTCGGCCTTCTCCACCGGCGACGACATTGACAGCCGCATCGACCAGCTCGTGCCCCTGAACTCCATCTTCAGCGCGGGGCGTGGCAAGGGCGGCAAGAAGGGCGGCGGCATGTCCTCGGTCGTGCGCAATGACGGCGAGGAGATTGACGACGACGAGAGCTGGCGCCCTTCGCCCGAGGAGTACAAGAAGCTCAGCTCCAAGGAGAAGCGTCAGCTGCGCAACAAGCTGAGTGCGCGCGCATTCCGCACCCGCCGCAAGGACTACATCGGCACGCTTGAGTCCCACATCAAGGACCGTGACTCGGTAATCGACGCCATCCGCTCCGAGCTTAGCACCACGCGCTCGGAGAACCAGGACCTACGACGAGAGCTCGAGGCCCTCCGGGCCAGCACCATGTCCATCCTGCACCCGCAGACGGCCGAGCCGCCCATCACCCCGGCGACCTCCGAGGACTCTCCCGCGCCTGTCGCTGCACCTGTGCCCGTGGCCGTGCCGGTTCCTCAGCCTCAGCAGGTTCGTCGGACCACGACTACTCCCACCGTCAACACGCGCAAGGACGTCGCGCCCTACGGCACTGCCTTCTGGGGCGGCAACGACAACATGTTCGGCGGCAACAACAACACCGCTTGCCACACGACCCTCACGCCCGAGATCACCCTGCCGCCGCAGCCTAACCTCAACCCTATGCTCAACGGCGCTGTCGAGCGCGGCGACAAGCACACGTCGCTCCACGCCGGCGACCGCGACATTGAGTCGTCGTCGTTTGCCGACTGGTCGCTGGAGACGCCCTTCTCCCTCCGCTCGATGGAGAACTACCGTATGCAGCTCTGGAGCCGCCTCTCCCGCGAGGCCGCTGCCGACAAGGCCGGCATTCCCTCCAGCATGCGCCCCAAGTTCTTCACCGAGACCAAGAGCAAGTCCAACGAGACGTCGGCTCTTTCGGCGCTCGCCACCGCCGCGACCGAACACGTCGCTGCCAAGCTGTCGTCGTCGTTCTGGTCTGCCCTGTCGGGGTCGTCGAACAAGCTCGACGCCGACAAGCTTGCCGCGGTCGTCACCGGCAAGTCGCGACTGGCCGTTGTCCCCAACGACAAGAACAAGTCGCCCGAGGACGCCCTCGCCCACGCCATGGCCGGCCTCAAGGTCCAGACGGGCACCACTTCGCCCGCCGAGTCCCTCCGTGCGCGCGAGCACCCTCTCAACGCCATCAGTGGCCTGCTGTTCAAGCCTGCCATGTCGGCGCGCGCGTAAAAGAAGGACCTCAGGCGACACTAGACCTTGCATAGACGGCCACGAACCGCGATCACGACCTTGCACATCCCCAACCCACTGTAGTCAACACCCACCTCAAATCACATAGTCTCTGTTGTTTTATAGAACCCTGGCATTCGGTAGTACACCCCTCTCAGTCTGGAATATCGTAAGCGATGCATCAGATGTAGATAATGCAGTTTGATCGACGAAGCTAGCGCGCTAGCGCGATCAGATTGAGACACACACACACGCGACTTGAACGCCCTACCGGTGCCCACCATTACTGAATTGGTTTGGGGCGATGGCGCTCCAGGTTTATAGCATGGCGCGTTTGGCGTTGATCATGGGATGGAAGGCAAAGGCAAAGGTGCGAGGCGTTCAGACATGCAAGCGAGAGCATCCGAACAACTAGTGCCTTGTAGCGTGCAGCAAACCCTCGAACGGTTTCGATCGCGCACGCGCATGTTTTTGCTTTTGCCTTGCCCCTTCACACGCGAAGCAAACGGCAGTCTGCCAGTCCATCCCACCAGCATCGAGTGACTGCCCCACAGCGCCATCAGCGGGCCATCCGGGGCCAGCCTCTGCGCTGTGGCATTTCTCACATGTCACACCCTCACACCAGTCCACCAGAGAGCTGGAGCAATTCAAACACTCGCGCACAGGGGCGACTTGGTCAAACACCTTGGAGTGTTCCCTCCCCCTGGCCCGTGGGATGGCCATCACGTCCATTCAACCATCCAGCGTCATTCCCATTCCTCCCTTCACGCGACCCCCCAGATCCACTCTTCCCCCCGCCGCCCTGACCCGACCCGCGCCTGACATTTGCCTGTTTACTGCCATGCCGGGACTCTCCCGCCGCAGCCGCGCGGGTCCAGCCTGCTACCTGCCCCTCCTTCCTCCTTCCGTCTGTAGACCGGCGGTAGAGACGAGGGGGAGGAGTGTTTACGTTGAGGGCCCTGGGAAGAACGAGTGGAAGGCTTGGCGTGCGCAGCTGGTACCAGGCAGGAACGCAGCAGGAAAGCTTCAACTACTCAGGGGTGGAGGCAAGGGAAGGAGGGAAGCTGCAGTCGGTGTTGCCCGGTGTTGTGATGACGAGCAAGCAGGAGAAGGCGCATGGCTGCTTTGACGTTCCTCAAACTCTATCCCTCGCACTCGCACCCACTTCTCTGCTTCTTTCTACACTCTTACTCTCCTCGTCTACTCTACGACTCGTCTACAACCATCACCCACACTCGCTGCCTTATCTCTGTCGACGTTGCACGTCTCCTCCTTCTCCTTATCGGGCTCCTCCCTGTCCCGCAGCCCCCGCATCCCTTGCCACCCGCCCGCCCGCCTCCCCGCACCATCCTCCTCGCTACCGAGCTACTCGAGCCGGCTCGAGCTTGCCCTCGGTTCCCAACTACAACATCCCCTACACCTCTCCTCGTCACCGACCACTCAGCGACAAACAGTAAAACCATCTACCCAACCTCCAGCAACAGAACCTCGGACTCGTTGATCGGTCCGCCAGTCTCTCCTCCGCCCCCTATCTTCTTGCACACGACTTCGCACTCCACGGCGACGACTCCCCGCCTCGCCAGTGCGATATCTTGCCCTTTACACGTCCTCTCCCCTCCCAACCTCCAACAATGAGCACCATGTCGTCACGACAAAGTAAGACGCCAGCATGTTCTAGCTCACACCAGGCCCATCATCCGCCGAGAAGCGCGCGCTGGCCAGCACCGCTGTCGACGTGCCCGGCATCGTGGTCCCAGGCATCGTCCTCAGTGAGCTTGCCCCCTCTCCCCCCACGCATGGACCGCGCTGACCCCAGCCCAAGCAGGTGACCACGACCTCGAGGCCGAGCGCGAGCTGCCCCCACCAACACCACAGCAGGTCGTCCTGCTCGCCCCCGGCGTCGTCTACCCCGGGCGCAAGGGGCGAGCGTTTGCGCGCGGCGTCCCGCAGGCCGCGCGGCAGCTCGTGTGCGTGGCGCTCGTCGCCCTCGCGTTCTGGCACCTCTGGAGCACGCTCGACATGGGCGCCATGCACGTCCCCATCACAGAACTCACGCCCTGATCCCCGCCCCGCCCGCCCGCCGCATACACCGTGTGCCCCTCCTCTACATTCTCACGCACGCGACACGACGTGCCCCAGCACACACCACGACGCACGCCACAGCGAGGCGCACACTCACACTTGGGTCTCTTTCTCTTTTTGGTCACGGACGCTCTCTTCGTCATTTGTACACTACCTTCGCAATGTACGCCCTTGGGCTATAGCCAGTAGATGCATAGTACAAGCCGCTCAAGCACTCTATCTCCCTGCGCCGCAGATAGCGGCCGATTACGATCGCTGCAGATGGCAGCTGATGCGCACATCCCCCCATCACGCGCGTGGTGTTTATGCGTAGTGGTCGATGAGCGAGTCGCGCATCTCGTTGATGACGGCCGCGCTCGTCTGGCCCTGGAGGCGGAAGGTTGCCTCAATGACCGACACCTCGGTGGCGGTCGTGTCGAGGCCGGTGAACGCGCACCAGTCGTTGACGACCATGCCGGCGCCAATCACCTCGGAACCGCGGTTGACGGTACCGGCGACCAGGGGCACCTGGAGGAGGGACGAGAGCTCGTCGAGCTCGGAGCGCGAGGTTTTGGGGTGCACGAGGCCGCCCTGGTTGGAGAGGGCGCAGTAGCTCCCGACGAGGACGTTGGACGCAATGGTCTGGCGGAACACCTCGACCTTGAGCGTGTCGGCGATAATCTCCTCGGTCTCGCGGTCAATGTCGGGGTGGACGAGGGCGACGTAGTCGTTGCACGCGATCACGTTGCCGAGGGCCGAGAGGCGCTCCTCGACACGCTGGATCGCCACGCTCGGGGGCAGCGAGTTGCGCAGGTGCTGCAGCTCCTGGTCGGTGGTCGTCGAGGGGACGAGGAGGCCGTGCCGGTTGCCGGCGGTCAGGCGGCCGACGATGCGGGTGCCCGCGATCGTGGTGTGGATGATGGGGACGACGTCGGCGAGCTCGGCCTCGAAGACCGAGTAGAAGTTGGAGGACGAGGCCAGGGCCGTGAGGCAGTAGCTGAGGTCAGCGGGGTCCAGGTGATGAGTAAGTCAACAAAGTTAGGGGAGGGGAGAGGGGGAGCAGGGCAGGGAGGGAGGGGACAAGACGACGCACGCGTTGGTGAGCTTGGAGAAGACACCGATGTCGGTCGAGTTCTCAAACTGGCAGCCTGTTGTCAGCTTGGCTCGGGCTCTACGGAGCTGTCCGTGCTCGAGCTCCAGCTCGAGCTCGCGCAGGTGGAGGTGCACTCACGGACAGCCATGGTGGGGGAGGACTAGAGTGTAGCGGGGCGGGTCTAGGGGTTCTGGTGTAGGGGAGCGGAGCTGGCTGTCTCCGCTGTGTTGGACTGTGTAGAGTAGAGTAGGGGGTGGGCTGGAGATGGAGTGCAGAGCAAGGGGTTCTTAACGACGTCCAAAACGACTTGACATCAACCTCTTCAGAACATTTGACGTCGATCTCGGATCCGGTCCCGCATGGCGCCCTATCCGCTCCCCCGTTAGCCACGCGGCATCTATCATCCAGGCACCGACCGACCTCGAAGTTGGTGACTAGCGTGTTGACGATCCAGAGCTGGTTGTTGTTGCACGCAACACCACCATGAAGCTCCCGCAGTACATCCACGCGCTCGCCGACCCGCTGCGGAACGAGGACGTGGCCGCCCTCCTCCGGCTGCTGGACACGCGGAACCGCACCGCCCGCGGCCTCGCCGACACGGTCGCGCCCATCGACGTGAGCTGATGCTGTTGTCGAGCTGACATCAGGACCGCCGCCTGGCGAACCCGGGGCACACGCTCCCCGAGCCGTGGGACGGCATCGCTGTGCGCCACTGTGCGGCCGTCAAGGCCCTCTACGCGGGCGACTATGCCGCGGCGTAAGTCCCCCTCCCCTTCAGCTTTCCCGTGCTCGACGACAGCTGACGCCAGATACACGCACCAGCACCACCTCATGACCCTCTACCTCCGGTGGCAGCAGGACCAGCCCGCGTGGTCCCTGCCCGTCCTCTACCTCCTCCTCCGCGACCTGCGCTCCCCTGCAGAGCAGGCCGACTCGCTCACGTTCGCCAACACGGGCCGCACCCCCGCCCTGGAAGAATGCACGCGCACCGTCTCCAAGGCCTTCACCCTCGCCGCCACGGACCGCACCTACGAGGGGCGCGACAGCCGCCGCCAGGGCGTCTACTACCTCGCCTCGCTCGCCATCAAGTGCTACTTTAAAGTCAACAAGCCCAACCTCTGCAAGAACATTGTGCGCGCAGTCACCTCGGACCCCAAGATGCCGCCCGTCTCCAGCGCGCCCCTCGGCGACCAGGTCACATGGCACTACTACCTCGGCATGCTGGCGTTCCTGGCGGGCGAGGACAAGAAGGCGCTCGACGAGCTCGAGTGGGCCCTCATGCACTGCCCCTTGGACGCGCGGCGCAACTTGGAGTAAGCACCGCCCCCCAGCTGGCCCGCGGCACCCGCTCACCCAGACTCATCCTCACCTACCTCATCCCCCTGCACCTCCTGCGCGGTTCGCTGCCCGCGTCCACGCTCATGGCGCGGCACCCGCGCTTGCGCGAGGCGTACCAGCCCTTTGTGGATGCTATCCGCACAGGCAACATCCAGGCGTACGACGACGCGCTCGAGTGGGCACAGCCCCGCCTCGTCGGGCTGGGGACGTACCTCGCCATCGAGCGGGCGCGCGAGGGGTGTGTGCGCGTGCTCTTCAAGCGCGCATGGATGGCCGGCGACAAGAACTCGCGCGTGCCAGTCAGCACGTTCTCGGCAGCCCTCAGCCTCCAGGGCGTGCAGGCCGACGGCGACGAGGTCGAGTGCATGCTCGCGAACATGATCTACCGAGTGAGTGGTGCGTCACCCACATGCGCTAACGCCAGGGCTACATGAAGGGCTACATCTCGCACGAGAAGCAGATGGTCGTCCTCGGCAAGACCAACCCCTTCCCCTCGCTCGCCACACTCGCACGATGATCTGCCGTCTGTTGTATATCTCGCATTGCTACCCCAGCGCATATGTCATCACTACATGTCACCTGCGTGACTTATCACGTCTACACGCACTCGATCGCTCTACAACAACCTTGCGCACGATCTCACTAACATACCTATGCTCATCATTACACCGACTCAGAACGTCTGGGGATACACCGGCTTCTTCCGGCCCTCGGCGCAGATCGTCGCCACACGCTTGTGGCGCTTGGCGCTCTCGCTCTTGGCTCTCTTGAAGACGCCGCGCATGTGCTCGTTGAACAGCGTCGAGCGCTTCTCGTATGTCGCCCACAGGGCGTCGAGATTGGGGTTGCTGGCGTCAGATGGCAGTGCCTCGTAGTCACCCACCCCTCCTCAATCCACCTCTGGATAGTCGCCCCAGCACTCAGCTCGATCTGGCGGCGGGTCTTCTGCATCGCCCGACTCGGCGCCTCAACTTTGCTGCTAAACGACTGGTTAAGTAACTGGCGTTAGCTTCCCTAGAACGGTGGAGACGAACGTCGGAGAACTGTGCGAAAAGCTGGCGTCAGCGGCTTGCTCGCTCCATGGCCTACCGAGTGCACCTCGCTGAACTTCTTGTACTCTTGGAGGGCAATGCTTGGCTTGAGGGATTCGCCGCCGGTCTTGCGGGGGCCGAATGCGGCGGTTCGAGTCTCCGCAGCCGTTTCCACAAGGGGTGGTAAGTCGAAACGTATGCGCTTTGACGGCCGGTCCCCGTTATCGGGAACGGGGGGCGACCGGATGGAGGGCTTGAGCGATCTCTTGGCCACCGACTTTTCTTCGCGCGTGGCTCTGGCGGAGGCAACAGTTGAGACATCGCCGAACACGTCAATCTCCCGGGTGCGCTCGGCCTTGCGCTTGCGGGAAGGCATCTGTGAGGCCGAGGCACCGTCGGGGAGGTGGGGAATCTTGTCCAGGGAGCCGAAGGACGGAGAGGCAACGTTGCTGCTGGGCCGCGTCTCGGACGGTGACGATGTGGGCGCCAGGAGTGGGGACGAGATGCTCAAGTTGACGGGCTCTGTGAGACTCTCACCGATAGAGCCCATGCTGGATGAGCTCGCGCCAGCTGGAGGGTCGCTGGCGTCGGGCAAGTTGATGATGGCGTCCGCCTTGCGCTTGCTGGGCCTGGATGTCCGCACGGCCTCGTGATCAGCAGCCTTGGCGGTGGGCTTGTCTCGAGAACGCGGGGGATGGTTGAAGGTCAGCGGCTTGCTAGGGGCTGCTGGGGAAGCCTTTGCTTGGGCGTCGTCGTGCTGCTCGAGGCTGTCGTTGAGAGTGAGGGAATCGACGGTGGCGATGGCGTTGACCGGCTGGGGTCAGATTAGTCCCATGGGGGTACTCACAGGGACATCTTCGTCGTCAATGACGATCGGGCTGGCCTGTGAGCCGATGGAGTGTGAACTGTGGCCGACAAGGGAACGATCCGAAGGCACAGGCTCCGTTCCCATGTCCTCGAGGGCGTCCTCTGCGCCCCGGCTACTCGTCGATTCGGACGTCTTGCTTGGGTCGGCCTTGTTGCCTTTGGACGCCTTTGAGCCGGGCTTGGTCCCGGCCTTGGGTGCCACCTTCCTACGCTTCTGGTCCTTCTTGCTAGCGGCAGGAGTGGGTGCGGCGTCACTGACTTGCCAAGGGAGGGGTGAAGGCGGGGGCAGTCGCTCTGCTTCCTCGGCGCTTGGTGGCTCCGCGGGCACTGACCGCGACGTGGTCCTCGTTGAGCGGGAAGCGATCTGCAGGTGTGAGCGTTGGCGAAGCAAGTGGGCGTTGGCGAAGCAAGTTGGCGACACTCACATCGGCCTTCTTGCCCTTCCCCGGGACTGCGTCCTTTTTCATGACCAGCGGCTTCTTGGTGGGAGGGGGTGGGGTCACCGGCGGTTCGGTAACCTCCGTTGACGGAGCTGGGTCGTTGTTCGACTTGAGCTTTGAGGGAGGCCCCTTCCTCACGTTCTGCTTCCCGGAGGAGGCCTTGCTCTTGATGGAAGCAGCATTACTCTTGCTCGGCTCGGCAGGGTCGGAGCTGCTGGACTGCTCTTCAGGCGCCGTCTCTGGCATGGGCAAAACAGGAGGGTCGGCGAGGGCCGCAGAGAGTTCCGCACCGAGGTCGGGGGTGCCATCGCTCTCAGATGGGGGTCTCTGCGGCGACTTCTTCGAGTCTACCGTCCGTCAGATCAGACATTGGACTGCACTCACAAGTGTATGGGCCCCTTGGGGGCGTGGGATGCTTCGGAACGACCTGCGACGACTCGGCCATGTGCATGTTCTGGGCCGGTTCGCTCGGGACGGTTGGAGGGGGAATCTGTCTCGCGGCCGGTTCGGAGGAAGGCTCGGTGGCACGATCAGGTTGGCTTGCGCCAGTGTTCTGGGATGACGCCTCAGCCGCGACCATGGCCGATGTCTTCTGCGTTGCTGTCGTAGCCGCTGGCCGAGACGAGCGGCGAGGGGCCGCTATGGTTGGAGCAGCCTTTGCCTTTGCCTTGCCCTTCGTCTTCTTCGTCTGCTTCGGCTTGGGCGCTGGGGCGGGTTCGGGCGTGAGGCTCGGGCGGACGAGTGACTGCTCTGGCGAGTTGGGGCGGATAGGCTGCTGCTTTGAAGAGCTGGGGCTGGAGGGCGGCAGCTCTGGCAAGCCGGGGGAGACGGGCGCAAGTGATGGCGATTGGCGCTTAACTGGTGGGTCTGGCGAAAGGCGAGAAGTATCAGTCATCGCCTGTACCATGGCGTTCTCGTCCGGGCGAGACGGACCGGGCGTGGTGCCTGCAGTGCCGCTCTGGCTCTGCAAGTGTCAGCCCACATCGTCGCGGGTCTGGGACTCACCTTCTCCAGGCAACTCTTCACGAAGGTACTGAACGCATCGACGTCGTCCGAAGCGATCCGGAACTCCACAGCTGCTCCATCGTCGGCGGCGGACTTGGGGATAGTGGTGAACGTGAACTCTGGATGTCAGTAGAAGCTCATCTCAACCACTTACGTCCACCGGCGAGACTGGTAAAGTTGGAGACGCGTTTCAAAGCGAATGTGATGTTGCTCTCGAGCCCATCTGAGTCGAAAGGTTTGAAAACGAGGCCCCAGAGATCGACATACACGATCACCATTCCCTCCGCTGCGCGACGCTTGTTGCGGTCGTCGCCGAGATGATCATCCTCGTCGATTACGAGCCCGATGAGCCGGAAGCCGCGAGGCCGGACAACCGAGTTGTCGGCGGCGGCGATGTTGACGAGAGTCTGGTAAAGCTGGTTGTTAGAGCTAGGTCAGGACCTCACGCTCACCTTTGGCTTTGACCCAGCTTCAGCCTTCTCATGCAGCGCCTGGGTCAAAGTGTGGTGCACCTTCTCTTCCCATTGACCGTCGGGGAAGATGAGGCGGAGAAGCCCTTGCCGCTTCTCTCCGGCCGGGTACTGCATCGCCATTGTTTTCATCAGCTGAAGCATGCCAACCGAGACGTTTGAGTCTGGGGTCAGGTGACTCTATGCGGGGCGCTCACACTCGGAGGAAGCGAGGATCTCCCCTACGGATGACCTGCGGCTTCAGCTTGTGTCAAAGTAGTCCACTCACGGTCCGAATGAGTTGCTGCCCAAGAGGAGTCGCACCATCTTGCCGTCCTTGCTCGTAACGATGGAGCAGAGGAGCTCAGCCGCCAGTCATCAGCGGCGGTCTCAGGCCCATGCTCACTAGCTCCGCGACCTCCTGGTCGGGGACTTGACCCTGCGCGAAGGTGTAGAGGAGGTTGCCGAGGAGCTTAATCCACTGTTCGTTGTAGAGCTCCTTGCGCAGATCTCCTGTCAGTTCCGAGCATCAATGCCGCCTACCGTCGAAGCCGTTCTTGACGCTGGTGTCAGCTGAGTAAGGGGTCATGTCAGACACTCACTGGTCGAGCAGGCAGCCAATTGCGACGCTTAGACGGCGGACATCGCCCGCCGTCGACTCTTCAGGAAGAAGGGACTCTGATGAGGCCACGACTTTGACCGTGACCTTCCTCGCCTGCTCCTCCGCCAGATCATGGAACATCGAGAGGAGGGCGAAGGTGTAGTTGATGTTCAGCGCGGCGGAAATGGAGGGGAGGTCTCTGAACTGGACATCAGCGAGGCTCTACAGCCCTACTCACGACCCCCTCCACCCATTGGCAGAATGCGCGGATGTCTTCGGGGGCACCAGACTGTGTGTTAGTGCGGGTCGAGGGTGGGAGGAAGGTGGCGAGGAAGGTGCCCAGCACAACCTACCACTGCGTTTTCGAGGAGCTTGCGGCCCTCCAAGAACTGGTCTCGCTCGGGAGACACACGAGGACGCTTCTTGCTGTACATCTGCACGATGGCGTCGTGTGCCTTCTTGACGAGAATGTGGTCAGCCCCCGAGGGCTGGGCCCCGACGGAGGACGATCCGTCCAACGACATCGCGGCGGGCAGCGATGGGGGAAGGTGGAAAGGAGAATGTCTGAAGTGAGCGGGAAGGGGTATGAGATGGAGAGTGGGAGGTGGTGCGAGGGATGTCGCAGGGGAGTAAGGAGGAGTGGAAGTGCGGTGGTGAGGGAGGGAGTACGGGTGACGAGGGTGAGTGGAGTGAGTGAGTGGGAGATGGAGAGGAAGAGGGAGGATTGGCAAGGAACACAGTCACCTTCCTCGAGGTGTGGTTGAGTCAACCGCCGCCCCAGAGGCCAGAGACCCCCGTTGAGGCCTCGAGGAAGGTCGAGGAAGGTGTGTCCACTGTATCAACGCAACGCAAAGTCAGTCGCACCAGGTCGGCATCCACTGAACGCGTTCAGTCTGCTTCAGGCACGGGTGCCCCACGTCGGTCCACGTGGCTCTTGGCATTTGCCACCGGGGTGGCCCCCTGCGCTGCGGATCAGCCGAGGCGTTGAGCGAGATGAAATTGACAGAGACCATAGGTGACAGAGTAATGTTAAACGAGCGGGAGACGGGTTACGCCACGCATTAGGACTATGTGCGCTTATTGTGTGCGCGGGGAGAGTGAGAGTGGGAGAGTAGTGGGCTGGGGGTTGTCGACACGAGGTCTAGGGAGGCTGGACGGATGCTCGGTGTATGGTAATGTGGGGGTATCGATGACGTTGGTGGGTGCAATCGGGGGTCGTCATCCGAACAAGGGACGGGTGGCCAGTTGGGTGCAGTTGTGGGTTGAGTGGCATTCCGCCTTGGCTGGCTGGGCTCTTTAGAATCCCGGCCGGATGATGAACCCCCTTGGCCTCCTGGCGCGAGTCACGCGTGCCCATACGTGCCCGGACCACCCATGCGGGGGTCATGACCCGAAGTGGCTGCGCTCATCGCGCCTCGCCGCCGCGACCGGACGACCCTTCCTCCTATCAGCCGCCAATGACAGGGCACATGGCCCCACACAATGACAAGTCACCCAGGCTCACCCAGCCATCATGCTCCCCCCCTCCCCCCTCCCCCCCCCCCTGGGTGGTTGGCCACCGACCCGCCGCCCACTACTTGAACGCGCATGCCATCACACCCCCCTTCCTCTCTTCCTTCCATCTCGCATCTCGCCTCGCACTCGCATCCATCCTAGCGAGAGGCATCTAGCACATCCACTACATCATCCACTCTGCACTGCACGGCATACTCTAGACTCCCTTAGATCGCCATCATGCGTCTCTCGTTCGCCATCCTCTTCAGCCTCCTTCCGGCCATCCTTGCCACCCCCATCCAGCACCAGGCTGGCCTCGCGCCCCTCAGCGTCGAGGGCAAGACGATTGACAACTCGTACATCATCGTCTTCAAGAAGGACGTCACCCCCGACAAGGTTGCGCTTCACCTCAACGCCGTTCAGTCGCTCCAGAGCGCTCATGTGAGTACGCGCGTCGTTGGTCGGTGATGTCCGGGGAGATCGGGGAGAGGTGGTGGCGGGCAAACCGCAGGCTTCAGCGAGCTGGTCGGCGAGCGGAGCGCGCTACATGGCCTCGGCCGAGCGAGCGGGGCGGAACGGGCCACCTAGGATGGGTCTCTGGGCAGGCGGGGTCATCAACACGCGTCGTCTATCGGCCAGATCCGGCCTTGGCCGTGTGTCTCGATAAGACCTGTGCCCGGTCCTGGGTGGTCACCCGCGGGCTGGTGTCACACTCCCCGCCGCCAAATGCATCAACAACACTGATATGCATCGGGTGGCAAACCGTCACGCCAGTGTGCCACCCACCACCACCCGCGTGACCGGTCGGGTGCTCATCGACTTGTTGATGACCTATGCTGACTGTCTCCCAGCCTCTTGTCGGCGGCGATGACGGCGTCACCCAGGTCTGGGCTCCCTCCAAGATGAACAACTTTGTCGGCTACGGTGAGTTTCACCTTCCTTCCCCTGCACCGACTCTCACGGTCGCGGTATGCTCACACCCCAGCCGGCAAGTTCTCCGAGGACGCCCTCAACGAGATCCGCAGGTCGCCCGATGTCGCCTACGTGGAGATGGACCAGATTGTCCACACCACCGACGACATCCACGGTGTCGACGATGCCTTCATGGGCTCGGACCTCGAGACCCAGAAGGGTGCTCCTTGGGGTCTCGCCCGTATCTCGCACCGCAACCGCCTGACGTTCGGCACGTTCAACAAGTACGAGTTCAACAAGAACGGCGGCGAGGGTGTCACGGCGTACGTGATCGACACTGGTGTCAACATCAAGCACGTCGAGTTCGAGGGCCGTGCCCGCTGGGGCAAGACCATCCCTCGCAACGACGAGGACATTGACGGCAACGGCCACGGCACCCACTGCGCCGGTACCGTCGCCTCGGGCAAGTACGGTGTGGCCAAGAAGGCCGAGATCGTCGCCGTCAAGGTTCTTGGCTCGAACGGCTCGGGCACCATGGCCGACGTTGTCTCGGGTGTCGTCTGGGCCGCCGAGGACGCCGCCAAGAAGGCCGCCCTCGCCGCCCGCGAGCTCGCCCTCACCGGCAAGACCAAGTTCAAGGGCTCGGTCGCCAACATGTCGCTCGGTGGCGGCAAGGCGCGCTCGCTCGACGAGGCTGTCGACGCTGCCGTCGAGTCTGGTCTCCACTTTGCTGTCGCGGCCGGCAACGACAACAAGGACGCGTGCGACTTCTCGCCCGCTGCCGCTGAGGGCGCCGTCACCGTCGGCGCGTCCACCATCACCGACTCGCGCGCCTACTTCTCCAACCACGGCAAGTGCGTCGACATCTTCGCGCCCGGCCTCAACATCCTGTCCACCTGGACCGGCAGCGAGGACGCCGTCAACACTATCTCGGGCACGTCGATGGCCTCGCCCCACATCTGCGGCATGCTCGCGTACCTCCTCTCGATCGAGGGGACGGAGACGTTCACCCTGCTCGCCGGACCCGAGGAGCCCGAGGAGCTCGTCGAGGCGCCCGAGTCCATCTACGGCGAGGCGTACAAGCTCCTCCCCGAGTGGGCGCAGACCTTCCTGCCCGAGCCCGAGAACGAGGACGTGATCGAGCTCACCCGCTCCACCAACCTCGGGTCCAAGGTTACGCCCAAGCGCCTCAAGAAGGCCCTCATTGCGCTCGCCACCCCCGGCAAGCTCACCGACCTCCCCTCGGGCACGGTCAACCTCCTCGCCTTCAACAACGCCACCAGCTCGTAAGCCTCAAGAATCTGTCGGAAGCAAGCAGTCAATAGTGTTGTCCACACGGTTCTCGCCGGTGCACCATGATGTACAGATATGCAGAATGATACAAAGCAGCGTGTGAGGGCAGCGAGGGGAGATGGCGAGATCGACAGTTGGGAGCAGCAGTGCCGCTGACCCCCTCGCCGCTATGTAGCCCACCCGGCCAGGTATGCCGTGCTGGGTGGCAGCGCTCCCTGGTGTGGTCTGCGGCTACAAGAGCAGACAGCCCAGTGCCGCGATAGACCTCTGCGCGACTGGCACGAGAAGGAGCGCAACGTGGTGGAGGGGCATCGTCTAATCGCCCTTGAGCTGCGCGACCACCGCCGCAACAATCATGTCCCCATCATGCGACAGGCTAAGCATGAGCCCTACGCGCTCGGGATCGATGTCGCCCCCCTCCTCGCCCTTCCTCTCCCGGCGCCTCGCGACCGCCTCGGCGTCGCGCCCCTGCGGCGGCAGCAGCGCGAGCACTGGCCGCCCGCGGGGGGTGTACGACAGGTCGACGTTCTTCCACCCCCACCCCGCGGGCCAGTGCGGCAGCGCCTTGTACGCGGCCTCCTTGGCCGCCCAGCTGCCGTCAGCTGCGCGAGGTCTCACACTCACCGGGACGCGAGGAAGCGCAGCTGCTGCGCCTGGAGGGTCGACGCGTCTGGGTGCTTGGACGGGAGGAGGGCGAAGGACGCGAGCTCGCGCGGAGAGCAGATGCGTTCCGCTAGGCGGCGGGGGGTGCGGCGTGCGAGCAGGGCCTCGAGCCGCGGGAGGGAGAGGAGGTCCACGCCGAGGCCGAGGAGCATGGTGTGGGCGATGTTGATTTCGGAGGGGAGGTGTGGTGGAGGTCGTCAGTCGACGGAACCAAATAGTCGCGACTGGAGGTGGTTCTGCTGTGGTGTTGGTGGTGCTGGTCGTGCCAGCAATCAGAGGGAGAGGGGGGAACGCACTGTCGACACGTCGTGCGTGGGACAAAGAGGAGGACGAGGTGGCCCATCCGTTGGTGTGGGGCGCCACTCCAGCATGAGACTGCGCCAAGCGCTGAGGGTGGAACAGCATGCCCAGGACCGCCAAAGTACTATACATTCGTCTGCTATACATTCGTCTGCTATCAACAACTCTCTTCCATCTTTTCATTGGCGGGGTCGGGAACGGAAAATGGCAATGTCTGCCCGGTAGCGGAAGCTTGTGCGGCGGTTACATGTACTGCAGTCAGTTCAGCTCTGGATTGAGCCTACCCAGCTGACGTTCGCCACGCGAGCGAGACGCTTCTGAAGCTGCATCGCGTCGTAGGCACGAGTGCTGTCGCGCTGGCCGCTCGACAGACTCGTCTGGACGTCCGACTGGTCGTCGTCGGTGTACGCCAGGAAGCGGCTGGACGTCAGCATGTCGCCAGCGGAGCGGAGTTTCCAAGTCGCCAGCGGAACAGCGATGGAAACTCACCACTGGTTCGCGATCTGTGGGCGTTAGTATGTAACCGGCAGAACAGAGAGGGAACTCACGACGTCCGCATAGTAGGCCACGGGGACGATGGACACGGCGCGCGTCGCACGCTGGTAGGTGTAGCAGAGCTTGTTGCAGAAGTTCTGCATCTGGACGTTAGCCGGCGAGCAGTGCCGAGAGGGAAGCTCACCTTATCGGCAGTGAAACCGTTGTCATCGACGAGGACGATGCTGCGGTCAGCGAGCGTGGCAATCCAACTCACTAGTGCGTCGGACGCGCCGTGCCCTGAAGGCCGGCGTGGGCCTGAAGATAGAAGTCAAAGGCGAACGGGTGCGTGACCTTCTGGTCGACCACGAAGCCAGGCTTGAGGTTGCCGGTCTTGTCGCGGTCCTTGTCGTCCATGGCGAAAAAGCGCATGTTGTGCTGTGGTCAGATGAAGCGAATGGCAAAGAGCCTGAAGGGCACTCACACGCTTCGCGCAAATGATGAACGTGATCTTGGGTCTATACTTGGGGTCGCCGAAGGAGGCAGCGGCCTTCTTGACGGCCTCCACCTCCTCCCTGTGCTGTTAGCGACCGGGGCTTTGAAGGAACGCACTTTGTGACAGCCATGTACTGGCCCTCGCTCACGCCGTCACGGAAGAAGATGATACGGTCCGGCTTGACGCCAGCCTTCTTGACAAAGACCTGGATGTGCTCGCGGACCATGTTGGCGAGGTCCTGGATAATCTCGACGCGGCCCTCCTGGAGGCGGACGCCGACCGAGAAGCGGACGTTATCGCCGTCCGTGCCAGCGACGGTGACAGCGATCGAGGGCTGGAGAAGGCGGCCGTTGCCCGGCGGAGGGTGCGTGACGTCGGCGCCGATCATGAGCGTGGTCTTGGTGAGCTGGAGTATTAGCAAAGCGGTTAAGCGTGTGAGCGACGTACGACATTGTCGGTGGCGACCTCGTGCGTCACACCGCCAAGTTTAGCGTGGATCTTCATGGCGACTGCAGATCAGCTTTGAACGACGTTTCACTCACCATTGCCGCAGTACTGGTCAAGGCCGCGTTCCTTCAGAATGTTCTGTCCTTGGAGGCACTGGGTCACGCACATCATCTTGAGCTTCATCCCTGTTGTCAGTGCGTGTACCGTCTCCGTGCAACTCACCGGCGATATTCTTGATCTCCTGGTAGGTAGCAGTGTCCTTGCCCTGCCCAGTGAGCACCTCACAATCAACAGCCACTCACGCCCATAATGACAATGATGAGCTGCGGGTCAACCTTCCCGGCCTCGCTCCACGCGGTCTGGCAAATCGTGCGCAAGTTGTCGTAGATGCCGCCGGTCTGCGCGCAGTGAAGAGGGGGCTTCTGGTTCTCGACCTTGACGCTTGGTATGTCAGTCACGCCACCTCTGGGCCACCCAACTTACCGTACTGCTGGAGCTGGCGGAGAAGGAAATTAAGGAAAGTGTCCATCTGAGGCAGCCCGACGCGGCGGTCGAAGGAAACGATACCCCACGACTTGAGAGGAGCGCCGGGGCGGGTGAACGAGACACCACGGAGGTTCCATCCGCTGCTCGTCAGCACTTCACTACACGAGTCTATCTCACCCGAAGTTTGCGACGAGCTCCTTGCCGCGGAAGTACTTGACCTTGGGCGGCTGGAGGACACGGCCTTCAACCTGGACCATGTTGGGCGCGATCTCAAGGCCCCACGCCTTGATCTTGGGGAGACTCTCGTAGTTCAGACGGCGGCGCCACTGCTTGATGTGGTTGGCGCGGTCCTCAGGCCTCTGTGCGGCGATCTTGATCATCTCTGCGGCCTGATCGGAGTTGAGGCACGCGAACGGCACAGGGTTGAACTCGGCAAGGACGGCGAGCTCGATGCTGCCGTCAGCAAGATTGCAATTGAAGAACACGACGGGGTCACACTTACGGCACCATGAAGTTCTTGCCGTAGACAATGCAGGGGAGGCGGGGCTTCTGGATGCGGATGTTGAACTGCTGCTGGAAGTAGTTGACGATGGAGATGTTCTGCGACGGAGCGCCGTCGCGGCCCTGCATGACGAAGGAGATGTCGGCCGCACTCTTCGTAGTGAACTTCTTGATGGCAAACGTGCGAGGGCTCTTCTTGTAGGGAAGCGTAAACTTCGCGCCGTACAGCATCTTGGTGAGCTGCTGAACCTGCTTCGGGTTAAGCTGGTCCAGGTTGACGTGGCCAGCCCCGCCTGGGCCGGGTGGACCGCCACGACCACCACGGGGGCCGCCGCGGCCACGGAAGCCACCGCGACCACCGCCAGCCCCACCCAGGTTGAGGATCTGCGGAATGAGTTCCTGGGGTTAGCATTGTACGAGTAGAGATCCTGGCAACTAACCAAGAGGGAGCCGGCCTTGAACATGGCGGTGAACGCGTTGTTCAGCTGCAATCAGCGACGCCGGACGACTGAGAGTATCGTACCTGGAGTGCCGGAGAGCCGTTAGAGGTGGGGCGGAAGCTCCTGCAATGTCAGTCAGAAGGCGTGTCACACGTACTGGAAGAAACCCTTCGCGACAACGGCTCCGTTGGGGAGGGGCGAGGCGTCGTCTAGCGAGTCAGCAAGTTGATCTCTCAGGCCACTCACCCATCGAAAAGTACTTCCCGCGCGCGCCCATGGGGTGGAACTTCTTGCTGGGGTCGTCACGGAAGAGGATGTTAACCGCCTGGATGGCAGTCATCTGGGCAAGTTAGTCCGCTGTTTCTTCGGAGCGAGGCTGGGAGGACGATTCGAGGGATACTCACGACGGTGTTCGCGATCTGGGTCGCCTGCTTGTCCTTCTTGCAGAAATTGATGATGCTCTGGACGTCGACAGTGTTGGCGAGCTTCAGGGTGATCTTGAATCGCGAGCGGTCGTCCAGCTCGCGGCCCTCCTCAGGGAGGCCCACAACGAGCTGGCGCTAGATGTTAGCGGTGTAATCGATGTGAACAATAACGCTGCGTTGGGCAGGAAGACTCACACTGTTGCCCTCGAGCTTGAACTGGTTCACCGTGTAGACGTTTCTCCTATCGTTGTCAGAGGCGCCGTTGCCAACAAACTCGTAGCTACTCACGTGAGGTCGAAGGCCGAGTTCTGGAAGGCAAGCTTGTCGGCAGCCGTGGCTTCCTGGCGGCAGGCGGCGGCCCAGATCTTCTCGGTGAGGTTCTTGGGCATCCTGTCGTGTGAGCGCGAGTCGACCCAAGGGTCGGCGACCTACTTGTCACTAGGCGTCTTGACAACACGGGCGATGGTGATGTCGTAGTGGCTGGGGTCAGTCGTGCTCGGCGCGTGAGACCTGCTAGACGGTGCCCGCGTCCTTGGCGGCAATGCGCGTCATGTACATGTTGGCCTCGACCTTTGTGACCTGGCCATTCTTGCCGTAGTCTGGGGTCAGGTGGGCTCGAGTCAGAGGGATGTCAACGTACCGGGGCGAGGGTGAGCGCCTGTTGAGAGTCAGCTTGGACGCATCAAAGGACTCACCCTCAAGGATGAAGTCATCCTTGATCGTCAGCGCCAACATGTTCATCTGGGACGTGGCGGAGTCAACGCCCGGCTTGGAGTCAGAGGGAAGCTCCATGCTCTCACTCACATCAGATTGCTTGGGCGGCATCGGAATGCTTTGTCTTGTCGGCTGCCATCAGCACAACGAAGGAGAGAGTGGAGAGTGAAGTGTGTGAGGGGCCAGGGCGAGGAACAACAGTCCAGTCACCTGCTGTGGCGTAGGGTGGTGGGGCCCCGAGGAATGTTCCACCGACCGCAGGGGTGACGTTGATGTGCGACGCGTTCTGCCGTGCAGCGAGAGGCAAGTGGAACGACAATCTATGGGGGGATGAAGAGGATGTGGGGTGGAAGGGGGATGCTGGGTGGGTGGGAGTAGGGGTGTGGCTAGCAGTGGGAGGGTGAAGGTGAGAGTGGGAGAAGAGACTCACTGGATCACTTGGACACGCCTTTGATGGCTTGGAGTGAAGAGTGCGTGAGAGCTCGTGGGCAGGGTATAGAAGTGCTCTCGACGCAAGAGGTGAAAGGGGAGTGGAAGGGGTACTGGGTAGCTGGGTACTGTGTGGTGTCGCCAAAGAAGAGGGAGAGTGGGTGAAGAAGGGATGATGAGTGATGGGTACAGTATATGTAGTCGTCGAGTTGGGTGGGGGATCATGGGGGACACATGCCAGCTAACAGTGACCACCTCACCGTACCACCGTAGGCGTACGAGGCGTGGGGGCTCTGTGCACTCACGCGTCCCCCTTCCCTCCCCTTCCCTCCCAGCTCCCATGGTGGGCCATGGGCCATGGCCTCCCTCGTTCCCTCCTTTGTCACCCCAGGCTGTCGCACTGTCGTGGTCCTCTCCAACACTGCCCCCCTGCCCGAGCTAGGCGCCGCAGCCCAGCTATGCCAGCTAGCGCAGGTGCGAGGGCGGTCCAGAGCTGCGCCCCCTCGTCCTCTTACCCACGCTCGGTCCCCGTGATTAGCTCTCGACGTCGCACGGGCCCTCCCTCTCGTCGTCAGCCCACCCCGAGGCGCAACGCCTGCGGCGCCAGCACTAGCGCCGGACGCACAGTCCCCGTCCCTCACTTCGCCATGAACACGTCCTCCCGAGGTCTCAGAAGCATCCATTCACCCTCGGACCCACAGCGGAACCCTCTTGCTCCGTGCGAACCGCTCGACTCGAAGTGACAGACTGCCCGTCCAAAGTTTCGCTCATGAGTCACCCGAGCTGCGCATCTGTGGATCCGTGGAGCGCAGAGCAGGCCGCACCGCACGCGCCGCACCGCAGGATCCGCGGCGTGCCACCGTCGGCGACAATCCGCTCATCAGTGCCCTCCCCTTCACGAGGCACAGGTCACAGACCGCGCGGAGCCAGGCGACCTGTCGCCTCGCTTCTCTCCCGCCCCTCTCCTCGAACGCCTCCCCTCTTCTCGGCGCCGGCCACCGGGTAAGCGCTGCGCCCCCTGTCACGCAGCTCGACAGATCGGCGGAAGCACGGGGCGCCAGCTGCGCCAGTGTATCAGTGAGTCCAATTAGTGGCACCCGGACGCGCCGGACGGACCCTCGGCTGCGCCTGCGCCTGCGCCCGCTTCCCACCCACATGATCCCAGTGTCCCATGCCCCACTACGCCACTACTCTACAGTTACGCGACGGCCTCGGCGACGCGCTGGCGCCAGCGCCGCTGGATGTCGATGCTCTCGAGGAAGATCTCGTACTTGGCCTGGAGGAGCTTCTTCTCCGCCGCACCCTTCTCGCCCTGCATGGGCTCGACGCGCTTGGCGGCAGGCGTCATCGCGACCATGATGTCCCACAGCTTGGCGCCGTCCTGTGCCGCCCTGTCCGCGTCCGCCTGCAACTCGATCGTGTGCGCCTGCGACGTCTCGTGTGCGAAGCGGCCCAGAATCGCCGAGCCGAACACCACCGCCGCGGACGGGTGGGGCGGCAGCACGATGGGCATGTCCAGCACCGTGGCGAGGAGGCGCATGAGCGGGGCGTTCTTGGCCTGCGAGCCCGACATGTAGATGCTGTCGATGGCGTGGCCCTTGCCGTTCATCGTCTCCACGATGTGCCGTGTCTGCAGGGCGATCGCCTCGAGGGTGACGCTAAACTTTGATGCGAGATCGTCGAGGGACGCGTCGAGCTCCAAGCCGGTGATCATACCGCGCATCTTGGGGTCGGCAAGGGGCGAGCGGTTGCCGTGCTGGCGTTAGCTGCGTTTCTTCAACGACCCAGCTCACAAGGTCGGGGTAGAAGTGCAGGTCCTTGGTGAGGTGCACCCGCGTCGGGGCCTTCTCGTCCTTCTGCATCTTGTCGAGCTGCTCGCCGAGGAGCTCGTACGTGCTCTTGCCCGTCTTCTTGGACAGCTCCAGCAGCTGCGGGTACGCGGCGTGCTTGGTGATGACAAAGTCGATGAGCTGGCCCGTGGACGACTGCCCGCCCTCGTTCATCCAGTAGTCGGGGAAGATGGCGTTGCGGTACGGGCCCCACTGTGGTTAGCGTGCTCTCGTAGCAGAGCGCGACGTACGACACTGCGAGTCAGCTAACCGCCACTACCATGACAGCTGACATACCCTGGAACCATGATGCCCTCCTTGGTCTGCACGAGGTGGCACGTGCTCGTGCCCGCGACGGCGGCGAGGCGGTGCCCGGCGTCGTCGAGGGTCGCTGCCTTCTGCAGCACGCCGTCCTCCGAGGACGACGCGGCCGCAACCGTCCCGATCCACCCAGAGTAGCTGGGGTCAGAGGACAGCTAGAGGGTGACTCACGCATCGATAACCGCGCTGCCGACGGCCGTGCCCTCGACTAGACCGAGCTCGGCCGCCGCGTCCTTGCTCAGCCCCTTCCCGACCGGCTGCCCTGCGGAGAGCACGAGCCCGTTCTTCCCCGGAATCCCGCCGACCTGCTCAAAGTCGTTCGCCGCAATGTCCTCGAGGCCTGGCGTCAGTCGGATGCTGATAGCCCTGTCGCCGCTCGGGTACTCACCGATCTTGTCAAAGAAGCGCTTGCTCCACCCGTCCTTGCTGACCTCCTTGGACCCGTCGCTCGCGTGCTCCATGCTCGTCCCCGGCGGGACGTACGAGTACTTGCACGCGAGGGAGCAGTTGGAGCGCGCGAGCGACCCAGTCGCGCGGTAGGTGAGGTAGTCGGGCAGGTCGAAGAACATGCACTCCTTGAACCGGCCGGCCTCCATGTGCTTCTTCAGCCACAGGGTCTTTGGCGTCTCCATCTCGAGCTGGTGTCAGCGCGCGAGGTGCCAGTTCTCACGCTCATGGTCCCCCCGACAAAGTTGAGCACGCCCTCGCCGCTGGCGTTGATCGCGTCCGCCTCCTCCTCGGCCCGGTGGTCCGCCCAGAGGATGACGTTCCACTCGCCCTCGCTGCCGAGGTTGGCGTCGTCCTCGGCCTCCCCCTGCGAGCGGGAGACGCTGACGGGCCGCCCGCCGCGGTCCGTCACGGCGAGGGAGCAGGTGGCGTCAAAGCCCACGCCCTTGACCTGCTTTGGGTCGACGCCCGAGTCGGCGAGGACCTTCTTCGAGCACTGCGCCAGCGCGCCCCAGATGTCGGCGGTCGACTGCTCGAAGATCCGGTGGTCCGAGGGCGAGCGGTGCGTCTGCGTCTCCACCGAGTGGTCGGCCAGGAGGTTGCCGTCCCGGTCGACGAGGCAGGCGCGGCCGGAGCCGGTGCCGCTGGGCGTTAGCTCTAGCCCGAGGGCTGCGGTGAGGAGCAACAGCAGTCGGATGCCAGCGCCGCGAGCGACTCACACATCAAAGCCGATATAGTACTCGGTCATCGTGGTCAGAGGTGAGCGGTGAGGTGAGCAGAGAGAGAACCGTGTGGGGGGGAGTGAGGCTGGCGCTCCAAGATCTTTAAAGACCTTGTACGATGTCCGGAGTTCAACAGGCTGTTGTTGCCTGTCTGAGTGTGGGGTAGTGTGAGCCGGACCGGAGGTATGTGTCCGGCAGCTGTCTCACCATTCCCTCATTCCCCATCTTGCCCCACGCCGATCGTACCTTGGCTGAGAGTCTGGGCACGTGGACATGCCGTGGCAATCGCTGGCCGAGGAGCCATCGTTATCACACATCTCAGACACGGGCAGGTGCCGGTCGGCGTGATGAGAGACCGAGGGACCGAGGGTGGGCCCGGTGGGAGGGGGAGGGTGCCGAGTGGCGTCGGATTGCACTTTCGGGGGGGCCAAAGTGCCTGTGTGCCCGCATTGTCCTTGATCCCCAAAGTCTAGACCACACCGCCATGGCTGGCCACAGCTCAGGCTCGGAACTGAACCGAACTGCGTTCTGGGCCAGCTGGGCACAGACCTCGTCGCCCTGGTCGACGCGTCCGTGTCCATAATCGCGACGCGAGCGACCAGTTCTCTTGATCTTTTGCTAACGCGTGCACCGTCACACCGTATTGCCAAGACGACTGGCCAAACAGGCCAAGGAGGCCAAGGGATGGCAGCTAGCCAGCCACATTCTGCCAGGCAATTGCATGCGAATTGCGCCAAAGCCCATAGCCGTGGCTGCCATAGTGCGAGAGTGGTGCCAGCTGCTGCGAGATTGATTTTAGATCCTTGCGATCTGCACAGCCATCATGCATCACACTATGTATGGCTTCTCGGGCGGCGCCCCTCGACGCCCCTCCATCCTTCATCTCCGCACGTCCGCAGCCCCTCCATACCCCTTGGCACCCGCCTCGCACCCGCTCCGGTCGCTCCCATCGCGCTGGGCGACTAAGATGGAGGCTTCCCAACTCGCAGTAGAGTTGAATGGGAGCACCCTGTGATTTAGAGGAGTCGCTTTACAACGACCCCTAGTTGGCGTCATGCCCGACGTCTCGAAGCACCACGGAAGCACATTACCCCGTTTCTTGGCTCACCCTAATCCTGAATCTCACTCTTTAACTCCCTGCAGCCTGCGCCAGCTGCGCAGTAAATCACAACAGAGTTGCGTTCCTTAGGACCAACCTGGGGGCGCACCTTCAAACCGTGATCGCGCCGCAGACTACGCACCTGCGACTGCACGACTGCGATCTGATGCTTGTTTCGTAGCAACGGACTGACCCTTGCGCAACCTCTCTCTCTCTAAAGCAACCAGCTGGACTGACTGCTTTACACTGTCCCATTCACAACAGCAGACGAGCAGGCCTCGTCGCACCAAACCTCCCCTTCCCCTCCCCCACCGTGAGTGCCGAGTCCGCCGATGGCGGCGGGATCGCACGCCCTGTTGGCGCGACGCCACGCCGCAGCGGCTCAATGGCGGCAAACTTGTCTCCCATCACGAGATGACGCGCCCACACAACGACGTCGCTCACACCAGCTCCCCCATCACTCTCCCGCGCGCCCGACAGGCCCAGTCACTCTTTCTCGACGTCAGTCAAAAGCGGCTCGCGCGCGCATCCCTCCCCCACCCCCACCCCTACTCATCATGCTCCCCCTCCTCCTCGCGCTGCCCGCACTGCCGGCGGTGCTGGCAAGCCCCTTCGCCGTGTGGGGCGACCACACCGACAAGGACCTCGCTAGCGTACAGGGCTTCAGGCTGCCGCTCCGCCACACCGAGGCGAGCGTGAAGCGCGAGCTCGCGAAGCGTGGCGAAGGGCAGCCGGACCCCGAGTGGCTGATCCGCGAGGAGGCGTTCGTGGACGGGCGCTACAACAACGGGCTCGGCAAGTTCTCCTCCCTCCTCGCCAAGCACAAGCGTCAGAACGGCGGCGTCGCCATGCAGAACAACGGCATCGACGCGTCCTACTCGGGCGTGGTGTCCATCGGGACGCCGCCGCAGGACTTCCACATCATCCTCGACACGGGCTCGTCCGACCTGTGGGTCGAGGACAGCGAGTGCGCCTCCTGCCAGGGCACAAAGTACAACCCGGGGCAGAGCACGAGCTACGCGGCGGCCACGGGCGACTTCTCCATCTCGTACGGCAGCGGCGACGCGGCGGGCCGCCTGGCGCAGGACACGGTCGTCATGGGCGGCCAGAGCGTGCCGAACCAGGTCTTTGCCATGGTCGACAACATGACGCCCAACCTCATCTCGTCGTCCGTCTCGGGCATCATGGGCCTCGCGTTCCCCGCCCTCGCGTACAGCAAGGCCGAGCCGTGGTGGTGCGCCGTCTCGTCCGGCTGGAACAACAAGCTCTTCGCCTTCTACATGAAGCGCTACCGCGGCGCCGAGGGCGCCGAGAAGGTCGAGGCCGACGGCGGCATCGCCACCTTTGGCCACCTCGACCCCTCGCTCTACGCGGGCGACGTGACGTACGTGAGCGTGGGCGCAAACCCGCAGTACTGGCAGATCCCCATGGACGGGATGACCGTCCAGGGCACGCAGGTCGACCTGGGGGGCGCGACGCAGGTCGCCGTCGACACGGGCACGACGCTCATCGGCGGCCCCGCGGCCGCCGTCGCCGCCCTGTACGCCGCCATCCCCGGCTCGCGCGCCATGTCCGGCAACTACGCCAACTACTACGAGTACCCGTGCAGCACGAGCATCGACCTCAAGATCACCTTTGGCGGGTTCACGATCAACATCGGCGACGCCGACTTCAACCTCGGCTCATACGGCACCGACAAGGCGTACTGCACCGGCGGCGTGTTCGTGCAGGCGCTGAGCGCCAAGTCGCCAGTGCAGTGGATTGTCGGCGCGACCGCGCTCAAGAACACGTACACCGTGTTCCGGTCCGACCCGCCCGCCGTCGGCTTCGCTGCGCTCCCCGGCGCGGGCGTCGCGTCGAACCAGGACGCTGCTGCCGCTGCCAACGCTACTGCCCAGGCGAGCACCGCCAACGTCTCAGCCTCCGCGAGCGGCGCGAAGGGCGTTGCTGGCGCCCCCGCCGCTGCCTCCACCGGGAGCGCCGCGGGCGCGTCCTCCTCCCTCATCGCAAACCAGGGGTCCGCCGCCTCGGGCACTGGCGCGTCCAGCGCCGACCCGAGCACGGGTGCTGCTGTAGCCGACGCCAACAGCGCTGCTGGGCGGACCACGCCGTCCCTGGCGGCCGCGCTTGTCATTGCGCTTGGCCTCACCGCCTGGCCCCTTTAGATTAGACCTTCACGCTCAGCCTTGGGCTGGCCCCTCTAGATTAGCGATACCTCTTCAACACTCGCCCCCCACCCTAGATCTTGTATGCATACATCACCCTTAGACGTTGACAGATGTGGCTGAGTGGTTGAAGGGGTTGGCATGAGGAGGGATCTGGCTTACGTTGGGCGTTCTGCTGTACAAGCGGGCCTCCTCAACCCTCCTGCTCAGGCGAGCGGCCACGCTCTGATCATACAGCACAGCAGGTAGCCCCGCGTCATGCACAACACGTCGGCCGGCCGGGACCCGTTCAGCGCCTCGGGCGCGCGTGAGAAGCCTGTCTTGGGGCGCGTGTGTTTGTGAGGCATGTGAGGAACGAGGTTGTGTGCGTGACGTGAGCCGAGCCGTCGGAAGTCAGCAAGTCACGACGGGGCACCGACTCTACGTCCTCCATCGGAGCCTACAGTGCATGGTAGATACAACGAGATAGTACGATATTCGAGAGCTCAGCTGTGCGCGTGCGCCGGGTTGTACGGGTTGTACACCTCGACGACGCACTTGGCGTTCACGCACGGCCGTTGCCTGTGCACGAGCGTGCTCTTCGGCCCCTCGGTGCGGCAGTAGTGCGATCGGTGCTTGTACACGAGTTCGCGCTCGCCAGCGAGCGTTCTGTGGGTGCGCGCGGGCATCATGCCGGCACCCTCCTCCTCTGCCACGTTCAACCCCTCATCGTCCTCCTCCTCTGCCACATTCAACCCCTCCCCATTCCTCTCCTCCCCCCCATTCCTCTCCTCCTCCCCATTCCCCTCCTCCTCCCCATTCCCCTCCTCCCACGCCTCCCCGCCAACCACCTCCCGCGCCTCGGTGATCGTAGCGAGCACGGCCTTGATGCGCTCAACGCTGGCGTCAAAATCCTGCACCGCGTCCTCTATAGCCCCGACCTTGGCGCCAATCTCCGCGACCTGCGCCTCGAGCTCCGCCGCTTCGGCCTTGACGCGCGCCGAGTCCGCGCGCGCCACCGGGGCGAGGATCATGATCGTCTCGCGCTCGCTGGCGTAGTCGAAGTCCTTGGAGGTCGGCGTGGGCGAGGCCGGGGCCGTGGGTGCGCGAGGGGTCGTGGGCGAAGCGGGCGTCCGGGCCGAGGCAGGCGTCATGGGTAACACGGGGGACGTGAGGGCAGAGTTGGGCGAGTCCTTCGTGAGGGCGGGGGTCTGGGCGTCCGTCTCGAGGCTGCCAGTGTTAGAGTCGGGCGTCTTGGGCGAGCCCGCCTGGCTGAAGATACGCGGCAGCTCGGGCAGCCGCTTCTCCACCGGGCCCGAGTAGCGCACGAGCGCCGGGCCGGAGGGCACGGGCTGGGGCGAGGGCGTGCGGCTCCCGCGCGCGGCGATCCAGCAGTGCGCGATCGCCGTGTCGAGGGGCCGGGGGTCGTGCCCGAAGCTCGCGTCGGACACGGTCTCGAACGACGCTCTCGGCTCCTCCCGGAGGTGGGAGGACGACTCGGAGCGGCGGTGCTCGGCCTCCGAGCGCCGGAGGATGCTCCCCCGCACCGAGGTGAGGGCGGAGCGGATCGTCGCGGCGACGCTGGGGCGGCGTGCGTGCCCGGGCTCCTTCTCGAGGCTGGCTGAGTGCGAGCTGGATCTTGTCTCGGTGGCCGTGTTCCAGGTGGGTCTCTCAGTCGAGGCGTGTGAGCTGGATCTCTCGGCCGCCTCACGCGGGCCGGGCACGCCCAGCTCGACGCCCGCCTCCTCGTCGCCGAGGTCCTTGTTCATCCGGCGCGGGAGGCAGCGGCGCCACCAGTCCGGCCAGAAGGGCTGGAGAAAGACGCCCGCGACGAGGAGGAGGAACACGACCGCGAGGATGCTGAAGCCGGCCGCGAAGCCCGCGTTTCTCGGCGAGAGGCTGGGTCAGCGCGCCCGGCGACAACTCACCCCTGCCCTCTCTTGGAGGCTGCGGACGGGAAGAGAGTCGTGGTCGCCATGGTGGTGGGTGGTCAGTGGGAGCGAGGGGGCTTTAGTATCGCTGTGCGTGTCAGCTGGCTGTGGGAGCGGCAAACACTCGTGACGAGGCGGCTGACGAGAGAATAGAGGAGGAGGACGAGGAGGTGTTGTGTAGCTATTGAGTCGCGTGGGAAGCATGGGTACCGGCCGAGCTGCGGCAGCGGTAGAGGCGATGCGGTGCGCCGGCGTCGCGAGCCCCACGCGTTATCCAGTGTGAAGGTGAAGGAGACGGCTAGGTGGCTTAGATTGCCATTCGATACGCCTCTGTGCTCTGTTCTGGACGCGTAAATGGTACGCAGCAGGGAGACCTGTCAACGCCGGTAAGATGTGAGTTGCACAATGCCAACATGCCCATTTGTATTCTCGCCACGAGCCGTCCAGATCTGCCCCTCGAGTCTCGCACCCGCGAAATACACATCCGCGCGGCATGAGCGTCCACTGCCCAGACTGATCAGTATGATGTCACGGGTCAGCAGCAGCCAGAATCTGTCAGTACAGACGCGCCTTCGTAAAGGTAAGGTTCATACTACAACAATGAAAGGCGCTGTGACTGCAGACGGTGGGTAAAGTGTGGCCCAGAGTGGAGTGGAGCCATGGGCTCGTGACAAGTGACGGAGTGTGCTTGAGCTGTGACGGGAAGGGAAAGAATGGCGCCCTCAGTCGTCCATCTCGCCCATGAACTCGTCGTCGCCGTCGCTCAGCTCTCCCATGTCGCTCATCTTGTCGCTCATGCTCTCGTCGTCGTCCTCGCCGTCGGCGTCGACTCCATTCGAATGCCCGTTGCCGGCCGCGCCGCTGCCGTTGCCGTTACGCTCGCGATCGCGGTTCGAGCGCGACATGGGCTCGTCGCCGTCCTCGTTGCCGCCGGCGTTGTCCGCGTCCTCCGCCGACGCGTACTTCTCCACGTACGACTCGACCTTCTTCGTGTACGCCTTGGGGTCGCGCATGAGGAGCGCGGCCGCCTCGCCGTTGAGCGGGTCCGTGGGGTTTGGGTAGCGGAGAAGCTGGGGCAGGAAGATCTCAAAGATGTTGATGAGCTCTGCGACGACGTCAGTCAGGCACGCCGCGAGCTGCTCACCGAACATGGGCGACCACGTCTGGTTGATGACGTCGAGACAGACCGAGCCGCTCCTGTGGTCAGCATACATTCGCACGGCGGTGTAAAGTGCCGCGGGTGACCTCGGCGCTTAGGCCGAAGGCGCTGACTCACAGCTCGTCGATGTTGGGGTGGAAGATCTTGTTCATGAACCCGATGCTCGGCGACTTGTAGGGGAACTGCTCGGGCAGCTCGACGTGGATCTTCCAGACGCCCTTGGCGAACGGGGCTGCGGGTCAGCTCTGGTTCGGCGCCGGTGGTCTCATCGGCGGTGTTGATGGGCTCATCGCGGCGCCAATTGCGCCACAGCCCTGCGAGATGACATCGCAGTCACGGGATCGGATGTCCGGTGGAGGTCCAGCTGGCCCTGGTCGCTTGACCCCGAGCTTGACTCGCCCCGACTCCCTCGGCACTCGCAAGCCACGGGTTCCAGCGCACTCACTCTCGGCGGGGCCCTTGAACTTGACGTAGAACTCGGACATCTTGTTGTTGACAAGCGTGACCTCGTAGTCGGACATGAGGCTGGGCTGTCAGTGCTGTACTGGGTGGCAACGCCCATGTGTCACGCTTGGATCGCTGTGACCGCCAGACCGTACTCACAGCTTCATGACGTCCGTGTCAACGCGCCGCTTGGGGGAACTGTGCAGAGGGCGTCAGCACTCGCTGCCTGGGCGGTGGCGGGCCGGCATGGCGGCCCAGCCAGAGCGGAGATACTTATCATGGTGGGCGGCGACTTGGGTGGGTGGGGACAATGAGGGGTGGCGTCGCGGTGCGCGCCGAGTAGACGGGGAGGTGCGAGGGCCGGTGGGGGTTGAGGTGGGTATATCTCTGTAGAAGAGAGAGAGTAGGATAGAGGAGTGGAGCAATGTCAAGGAGGTTGAGAGATGATCTGTTCGAGAGATGGTATCGCAGTGGCGTACAGTGGGGTATGTACGGTGGTACGGTGGTACGGTGGTACGGTGGGTTACCCGGGCCTGATCGGGTCCCACCGAGACAGCCCCAGGCCACCCAACGACGTCAGTCTTGACCGCTCAGGCCCTCCGCTCCTTCCTGGCATGGCCCCGAACGGACATTCGCCACATCCCCGTCCTCTCACCGAATTCGCCTCTGCCACACACCAATCCTCCGATACCGCCGCGGTGGACGTCCGCCCTGGGTGTCGGAGTGCTCACGTTCAGTGAGACTCGCATTGGCTGTCCGTAGATCCGTGGTCACCATCGGCAACGACGTGCTCGACGTTCTCCCCGGCCTCACACATCACCATGTCGCCCGCGTCCCACCCCCTCCTCGCGCCCCTCGGCGGGTCCTCCAAGGCCCTCTTCTTCAACTCGCCCAACGAGAACCACATGTTCCACGAGCACAACACCCTCCAGACCTCCATTCGCGTCACCCTCGAGTCGGCCGGCGCCGGTCTCCTCGTCTCGGCCGTCCAGAACGCCCTCGACAAGTGCGTCTACCGGGGGGAGATGCTGCGCGCGCACCCGCGCAGCTGTGTCCCCCGCGCTCGGCGTGCGCCGACCTAAACTGACGCCAGGCATGACCGCGGAGCAATGGGTATCTTCACCCGCACGGGCGGCACCATCGGCCTCTTTGGTACGTTGCGCGCCGCGCACCGCGCGCAAGGCTGACAGCGCAGCCGCCATGGGCTTCTCGTTCTCGTTCGTCTCGGACTACGTCGCCAACACTCGCCAGGTGGGTGTTTCCAGATGGAGCGATGGTGGGCACCGTGTTGCACGGCGCTGGGGATAAAGTCGGCACCGGAGTCTGGCTGGTTGCGGAGATGGCCACTACAGCTGCGCCAAGGGCGTGCTGTTAGTCCGCGGGCGTCGCAATCGGGGCCTCGAGGCCAGCCCAACGATGTGTACCGACGTGCCGAGGCTGCGGGACCGATGTGGTGGGCGAAGCTCGTCGTAGCCTCCCGGCTGGTCTCTTTCCGTCGACAAGGCTGCTAGCGATGCGCACACCGTTCCGCACCGCGAGGAGAAGCGTCGATCGGGGCTCAGGTGCATGTTGTTGGTCGAGAGTCCTCCAGCTCTGGCCACAACCCTCCACCGCGGTCCCGATCTTGCACCTCCACAACGGAAGTGGCCGAAGTCTTTCCGCCGGCCTCCTGCCTCTCTCGGCCCCCCATGCCCAGCCGCCGCACCGGCGCGCCACCGCCCCTACCCATTCACCGCTAACGCCAGACCGACGACCCCCTCAACGGCGCTGCTGGTGGTTGCGCGGCTGGCTTCGTCGCGGGCCTCAAGCGCGGCTCGCTCCCCGTCGCTGTCGGTGCCTGCGCGGGCATGGCGACCCTCATCGGCACCTTCCAGGCCGCCGGCGGCAACCTCACCGGCGGGCGCGGCGACGAGTCGCGGCCAGAGCGGGAAGAGCGCCGGCTGCGCTTCTTCAAGCACAAGCCCCTCACCGAGGAGGCATGATTAGCAAAACGGGGCGCGTAGACTAGGGATGAACACATAAAGAGCCACCGGCGGCGCGCGCCGCCTCGAGCGATGTACTGACGTGTTGCAGATGCTGGGCGTCCCTCGGATGTCTTCGCCTGGCCGGGAAGGAGGAGGAGGAGGGGTGCTGCCCACCCCAGAGGCCACTGCCCTACCTCCATCTCGGAGGCTTGTGACGCTACTCGTACCGTCTCACACGACACCGCGACCGGTCGGATCCGGTGAGCATGTGCGCAAGGAGGGAGCCCAAGGTATCGCTGTCGATCGCCCAGCTGCCACCTCCCCCAGCCGGTACCGTTCCACTGGAGTGCTCGGGACTCGTCGCAATGACTCCCGGTGAGCTCGTCTGGGCAATGAGCACATTCGCTCGCCGCTGGCCAGCTGGAAGGGCAGGCGGGACGCCACTGGGGTGCGAACAGACTCGCTCCCCCGCTTTCGCTCCGTGTACCTGGGGCCCGAGCACGCGAGCACCTGCCAACCCGGTGAGCTCGCGAGCGAGACGGCCGTTACCATCCTCTATCTGACGCGAGACTTCGTCTCACCTTAATGCACTGACTATCGCAAACTCTCCGCGGTCGGGCAAAGGACGACCTCGGACGATCGGACACTCGATCCCTTGGCTTGGCCGTGCCTCGTCTGTCAACCTGTGGCGTGTGGCGCGTGCACGTGCCCGCGGTCCACTCAGCGGGCCCCTCCCACACTCGAATCTGGCCGGCCGGCGACGACGGCCTGAAAGATACATCTGGGGTGCCAGGCGAGGGCGGGGGTCCACAAACGGGGGTCCACGAAGATTGCCTGCGCCACCGACGCCACTCACACAGCTGTCCGCTCGAGCCGCGTGGGGCAGCCCATGAGCCGTGAGCCCACCCACCATTCTCGGCGGTTGAGCGAAGCACGGACAGGCACGGTCGTCTGGCCACCCCCCCGTTCCCGGAGGGCCGGGGCACGCGGTCTGTCGGAGGGTGGCGGGGCCGTCCGAGCCGGAGAGCGAGGCGACGCGGCTTATCCGGCGAGGCTGAGCGACAGGGCCGGTGTGTGTACAAACGCCACGGAACAGGCAAAGGAGAGTGAGTGCATGGTGAAGGGGTGGCCGCAGGGCCGGGAGACGGACGGATTGGCTCGGCCGTGGAAGAACGGCGGGCGGCGACTGATTGATGAGTGAGAGGTGAAGGCAGACGGCCATTTTGGTGTGTGGCATGAGTGGAGAGCTGCCGTGGCATGAGAGGAGGTAGAGGGCGAGGACCTGATCGACATGGGGCGGAACATGAGGTTGGCTGCGGCCCGAGATCCCATGTGTCTCGTTACGCGCCGCAGCACCACGGCCTGCGACGATCCCGGTTCCCGCCCCCGATAACAGCTTCTCTTTCCCAGACGCGCACCACTCGCGCCTGATCGCGCAGCTCGCACAGCCCGCACGCTGCAGGCCCTAGGGAAGGCAAAGGGCAGCCCCCGGTCCGTGCTCCCCGACAGACGGCCAGCAGCGCGTGACCTCACCCGCATGCCCGCAGCGTCGCCCGCACGCTCAGGCCCAGCCCCCCAGCACCTGGCCCAGCCCGCTGGTGCGTGGGCAGAACCACCACGCCTTCTCGAACGGGGACACAACCTTCCGCGCCCGCATGGCCGGAATGTCCGCTGTCTGCACATGCTGCGTAAGCTGCGTGGCCGACAGGCGGAGACCACGCGGAAGAAGCAAGGGCGTACGCGGGGCACAGGCGGGCGCAGGGGGTTGACGACATTGTTGTTGGGTTCCGGTGGCCGGCGCCGGTGCAGAGGCCAGCGTGCATCGTGCCCATGATCGTCTGGATGCTGATTTCGTCTTGGACAGCGTCATGACTCGCGCTCGCACCCCCCGCCCCCCCGCCCGCGTCCCTCAAAGTCCTGGCGCGTCGCCCAAGGAAGGTCGTTGTAGGGGTGGACGCACAGACCTCCACCATTCCACAGTCAGTCACACACTCCACCGTACACTCGACCACCGCCCCCAATCCACACTAGGCCACGCCTGTCAGCAGGTGCAGCTCTGTTGCGGCAATGGCGGCTCCACACCCCGCTGATCCACTGCCACCGAGTCCCCGAATACGACCAGCGTCCCCCGCGCGCCCCGCGCCCTTGCGACCCGCTGCCGGTCCGCCGACTGCCTCTTAAACCCCCCATCCTCTCTCTCTCTCTCTTCCTCATCATCTCTCATCTCTTCTCTTCACTCATTCTCTCTATCATCTTTCCCTCACACCCCCAACTCTCACACACCTTCCTCGCACCCAGCAGTACACCTGTCTCTCTCCAAACACACACGCCTCGCACCCCCCTCACACCCACAACTCACCGTACGTCACCCACCTTCCCTCTCACACACCTTCCCTCCCCACCTTCCTCGCGCGCGTTTCCACCACCCACGACGCGTCTCCCCCACCTTCCTTGCCCCTACGCGTCGCTAACACCTCGCAGAAGTCAACCCCACGAGCAATGACCTACACGTCGCGTCTCAACCCCAACGCCAACGCCTTCCCCGTCAAGGGTGGCGGAGGCAGACCCCTCTCCACTGCCACTCCCCCCGCCAAGATCGCCACCCCCGCCCGTGCCCTCAACGAGATTGATCTCACCCACTGCATGCCTCCCTCCTCGAGCAACAACGACCACGTCTGGCCTCGCGCCCAGCTCGTTCCAAGCCCCGCCGCTCCCCACTACGGCCGCAACTGGACGACCACCTTCCCTCCCATCAAGTCCCTTACGTCGAGCGCCAGCCTGACCGGCCTCGCCCCCAAGACCACCCCCATGTCCGTGCACGCCAAGTCACCTAGCCTCGACGCGCCTTCCTCGCCTGCCGGCGGCAGCAGCAACACCAACTACCACGTCCAGGCCGTCCCCACTCACCCCATGACGCGCCAGTCCAGCCCCTCGTACAGCACTCCCCACACCCCGTACGCCACCCTTTCCCAGTACGCCGCCCGCTCGCCTTACACTCCCGTCTCCTCGGGCTCCACCTTCGAACCCTTCGCCGACGAGGACGCCCTGCTGGACGAGGCCATGAACTCGTGCCTGTCTTTCTTCACCCCTAGCACTCGCACCGACAGCCCGCCCGCCTTCAACGACAACGACGCCAGCGTCTTCTTCGACGAGGAGGAGGAGCTTGGGATGAGCCGCAATGGTGAGGCCACTCGGTGCAGCCGACTCTGACCCCAGTCTACATCCCCAACCCGCCACCCAAGATGAACAAGGCCACGCTCCAGAAGTACGGCCAGAACTTTGGCCGCGTCGTCTCGGTCAAGGTTGAGAGCTCGGGCCAGGTATCGCAGGAGATAATCGGCCAGTTCCCCTTCAAGGGCGGCCACGACGGCCGCAGATACGCGTTCGTCATGTGAGTCTTCCTCGGCCCCCTGGCCTTCCTTCCGCTCACACGTCGCAGGTTTGACACGAACCAGGCGGCCGTCAAGTTCATCCAGGGGCTCGCGGCCAGCGGGATCGTCGCCCAGTTCGGACGCGAGACCGCTCATCTCAAGCACCAGGCCCTCCAGGACCCCCACTCGTCCAACTGCTACTTCGCGGACATCCCCCTTGACTTCACTGAGGACGTGAGTTATCCAAAAGACTGCGCTAACTCTGACAGGACATGCGCAAGCTTGTCTCGCCGGCCCGCATCGCGTCGATGCGCTTCCTCACGGACAGCAACGGAAACCGCCGCGGTACCGCCATGGTCCGGTGAGTTCTCTCCCAAGGCGAAGAGCTAACGTCACCAGCATGGACAGCCGCCAACAAGCCGAGGCCGTCATTGACAGCGTGAGTTGCACCCCTTGCCCTCCACAGAACCCGCCTAACCCCAGCTTGACCTCAAGTACACGCCTCCTGGCTGCACCAAGCCCATCCAGGTTCGCATCGCGGACTCGGAGGTGAGCTTGTAGCACGGGCTATGCGCTGACTCGCAGAACCAGAAGGCCTTCAAGCAGAACGCCACCCGTTCTCGTAACGGCAGCGCGAACGGCAACGGTGGCAGCTACGGCAGCTCGCCCACCTCGAGCCCTACTTCCCACCGCAGCTTGAGCTTCAGCAGCGACAGCGACATGCAGGCGCAGGCACAGGCGGCTCTCGACGAGGCAGCCCAGATATACCACCTCCAGCAGCTCGTCGCCGAGCGCCAGCAGCAGCAGGTGCAGCAGCGCTCACTTGACCGCAACCAGACGTGAGTGAGCCGTCCACACTGGAACTGACACGCAGTGCCATACGCCGCATCATCGACCTGTCCAACATTCTCAGCCCCAACCAGCAGTCGCCGATGAGCAACCCCAAGTACCCCGCCCAGCACACGGCCCCTGAGGCCATGGCCCCCCGCCGCGCTCCGGTCTCGCCCGGCTTCAACTCCCCCCATCCCATCCCCGCCAGCCGTTGGAGCGGCACCACCGCCCCCCCTCCCAGTCGCGCCTCGTCTGCCGGCTCTTCGGGCCACACCCCCAGCTTTCTCGCCGAGTCTCTCCTGTACCACCAGGTCCCCGCGTACGGGCGCCACTAGGCCGCCCTGCCTCTCTCAGCATCTACCCCTATCCAGACCGAGGCCGACACTGCTCCACACACGCCCACCACTCTCGCCCCGTCCTAATCCTGCCACGTCGCGTCCCGTCTCAACCTGTTGTGCCATCGTCGTCCACAAGCATGTCAATACTCCGCCTTCGACTCCACCTTGAGCCGACGCACTGTCCAACTCCTTGGCGTCGCTGTCGTGCTTGAGTACTTGCCTGCCAGCCATAAAATCAACTAGATATTTGTACATCTCTTTCCTAGACATAAGCCGTTCTAGGGCTTATGCATGCTGTGCAGTGTTATGCGTTGCTGGGTGACTGGGCACCCAGTCGGCTTCTGCCGCCACCTCCACTTCGAAAGTCGGGCGTGGTGGAGGTCGGCTAAAGGTGAACGCGACTTTCCTCTCCGCACAACTCGCCATGTCCACGCTCTTCCTCCGCCCCACCGCTCTCGCGCGGCTACCCCGTCTCTCTCCCCTCGCGAGGGCGCGCTTCAACTCGACTCTGGCAGCCGGCACGACGCGCGACCCCTCCCACCCGCACCTGTACTACCACGCCTCCCCTCCTCCCCCCGCCGCCCCCCAGTCCCTCATCCTGACCTTCACGCCCGGCCGGCCGACAGAGTACCTCTCCTTCCTCCCCCTCGGCTCGGCACCCGTCCTCCCCTCTGGCGAGCCCGACCTTGCGGCGTTCCAGGAGCACCCCTACTTCCGCAGCGTGTTCAACGCCGCGATCCGCGACGCGCTCGACAAGGGCGGGAACAAGGGGCTCGAGTATGAGGCCGCGCGTAGGGGGTGCGATGGGTACATTACGATCAAGGGTGAGTCGGTCAGCGGCGAGGGAAGTGGGCGGGTAGCGTGGGGAGGGCGGGGCGGAGCGCAAGGAGGGGCGTCGAGCGCAAGGAGGCTCGCCGTGGGAGAGGGGATGACGCAGGCGACGCCGAGACTGAGGGCGACAGCCGAGGCATAGGAAGCACAGTCGCTGATACCAGACGAGCGCGCGGTGCCAGACCACGACCGCACCGGCCCACCCGAGGACATTATCGGCAGCGTCTTCGTCAAGGACGGCAAGGTGGGCCCTCTCTGTACTGGCTAACCCAGATCGTGCCGAGCACGTACGAGGCGCTCCCGACGTACCGCCTCGTGACGCCCGCGGGCGTCTGCCGCCTCCCGGACGGGCTGGACGCGCACCTGATGAGCATGCTCGGCGCGATTGCGGAGCAGGAGGCGGAGAATGCGCGCCTGAACGCCGAGGAGGCGGCCGAGGAGGAGGCCGCGCTCGAGAAGGAGCGGCAACGCATCGCCGCGGAGGAGGCCAAGCGGGGCCAGTAGTAGCTGGGTTCATGGTGCATGCATGGCGTTGTCGATACGGTTGTCAGAGTGCAGCCATACAGCGCAGGCCGATTACGCCGGTGGAGGTGGAGGTGCACAAAGTCGAGGCTGTCATCTCCGCTCTCCACACTTCACACCATGTCCCGCCTCCTCTCCCTCTCGCGCCTACGCGCCCCCCTCCGCGCGCCGCTCGCGCGCGCGTACTCCGCCCCCGCGCCGATGCGCGACCCCGCCCACCCGCACCTCTACTACCACCCCCTGCCGAAGCGCATCGCCCTCTCGTACCTCCCCAGCCCGCCGCCCTCACACTCGTCCACGGTGCTCGGCACGCTCCCGGCCACCGAGGACGCGGGCCTCGAGGACTTCCAGGAGAACCCGCGCTTCCGGGGGGTGCTGCACGCGGCCATCAAGGACGGGCTGGCGCGCGGCGTCGACGCGCGCATCGCGTACGAGGCCGAGATGCGCCCGGGCGACGGGTACATGACGCTGACGGGTGGGTCTGGCGGGGGGCGGAGCGGCCGAGAGGAGAGAAGAGACACCGGAACGAGAACACTGACGGCAGACGAGCGCGCCGTCCCGCCCCAGGGGCGGATCGGGGAGACGGAGGACCTCATTGCGAGCGTGTTCGTGCAGGACGGCAAGGTGGGTCTCAGCTCGACCCCGCTCACTCCAGATCGTCGCGTCCACGTACGAGCCCCTGCCGAGCTACCGCCTCGTCACGCCCAACGGGGTGCTCATCCTCCCGGACGGGCTGGACAAGCACGTCCTCGCATACCTCGAGAAGGTGGATGCCGAGGAGCGCGGCGAGTAGAGCGCAGTAGGGCGCGGGGCGCCGTGTAGCATTGCATCATCCCTGTTCACCAGCGGCCGCACACTGATCACTGGCAAGCCCTCTCACCCCTTCACCGCAACAGTCACCGCCATTCGCTGCGCTCATGACGCTCGCGCTGGGCTACACTAATACCTCATCGATACTACGGACGCATCCATTACGGCGCTGCTATATACGTGTCCGGCCGACTCTATGCTGTCCGTGATTCCGGCGCAGCCGGCTAGCGCCGATCGTCCTGCTGCAGTGGGGGGTCGGGCATGAGCGTAAAGCTCTGCGAGCGGTCTATGCCCGCCAGCGCGGCGTTGAGCCCAAACTCGTCGCCCGCGGGCCCGCCGCCTATGGGCTTGGTCTCGGGGAGCTTCATCCCGCTCGTGGTGCGGCTGCGCTCGTGCCCCGAGTCCGAGGAGTGGCCCTGGCTTGGGCTCTCGGCCTCCTCGTCCGTCAGCCGCGGCACGGGCTTGCGCCGCGTCGACGTCTTGCGCTCCACCACCCTGCCGGGCGACGTGGGGGTCACTGGGAAGGCGGAGGGCGGGGGGATGGAGGGGGTGGTCGCCATCGCGGGGGTGGAGACTGCGTCGCGCAGGCTGCCCGCTGATGGACGCGAGTGGTGCGATGCGCGCGCCGCAAAGCCTGGCGTGACGGGCGTGGTGGGGCTGGTGCCACTTGGCGTGCCGCCCGGAGGCGTTGTGCCGACCGAGCTGGGCGCGAGGTTTGCGGGGAGCTGCGTGGGCGGGAGGCGCATGGGCGTCGGCGTCGAGCGGCGGAACGTGTCCGGCTCGTCGTCGATGCCGTCGTACACGCCGCGCGGTGGTGAGCGGGGCGGGTACGAGTGGCTGTCGTTGGAGTCGTCTCTAGCTGCGGCGGCACCGGCGGCCAGCGCCGAGGCAGGCGGGATCGAGGTCCCGAACGACGAGCCGGGCGTGTGCGACGGCGACTTCTCCTCGACGGGCGTGGTCGGCGCCGTCTCGAACGGGTTGTCGGTCTCCTGCGTCATCTCCGAGCCTCTACGCGAAGCCATGTTCATGCGGGGGACGGCGGGGAACATGGGCTTCTCGCCACGCTCGGCGCGCTCCATTCTGTCGCCATTGCGGTTCGCGCCGATGCCAATGGCCGCCAACGCGTGGCCCATGCTCGCGCGCGCGCCCTTGGTCTTGCGGAAGTCGGTAGGCGCGCCAATGAGGTTGCGCATGGGCGTCTGGGGCTCGCGCCCTCCTGCGTGGCGGCGCTTGTCGCGCGCCGCCCTGCGGAAGCAGATGAAGGCGAGGATCGCGAGCGCCAGGCCAGCAAGCACAGCGATGACGACGCCCGCGATGGCGCCGCCGCTGAGGCCAGACTTCTTCGAGTCGGTCTCTTCGCTGCCCGAGCCGGCGGAGGCGTTGCCGGTCGTCTGGCCGGCGTCGGCGCCCGAATTAGTCTTGGTCGCGTCCGACGTGTCCTTGACACATGTCGTATTCGTGCTCGCGACGACCGTGAAATCCGGAGACTCGGCCCACGTGCGCGCCTCGTCGTTGACGATCGCCAGGAGGCGGTAGCGGCCGGGGGGCACGTCGACAGTCCAGCCGAACGATATGTGCGTGCGCCAGCCCTTGACAACAGTCGAGTTGATGTCGGCACGCGCGACGAGGTGCACGTATTCGTTGTCCTTCGGGAGCAGGGGGTTGCGGTGCGAGTCGGGTCCGTAGCCGTCGCGCTTAACGGGCCGCGCCGCGCCGCCCCCGACAGCCTGCGAAGCGGGTGGGTTGCTGGCCTGGGCATTGGCATTGTTCGCCTGCGCGGGGGCCGCGGCCGACGCGGCGGGGGCAGGGCTGGCTGCCTGGGTGTTGGCGTTGGCGTTGTTGTTGTTGTTGGCCGCAGGGGTATTGGCGGCAGGGGTGTTGGCCGCAGGAGTGTTCGCGGCAGGGGTGTTGGCCGGCGCAGCGGCCGACGACGGCGAGGGGGCAGGGGGTATAGCCTGGTCGACGCCAATGTTGTACGCGTAAAGGTCGACGGCGTACTTTGTTCTATCCGCGTTCCGCAGGTCCCAGCGGATCTGTGCGTTCGTGCACTGCGTCGCCGTCGCAAGGGACTGGAAGACGAACGTCGGGGTGCCGGTGTAGACCGGGGAGGCGGAGGAGGCGGGCGGCTGGCTCTGCGCAGGGGGGTTCTGGCTCTGCGCGGGGGCGGGTGCGTTCTGGCTCGACGACGGCGTGGGCGCCGGCGCCGGCGCGGGGTTCTGCGAGCTGCTGGCTGCGGGCGCGGGGGCGGGGGTGTTGCTCGAGGGCACGGGGGCAGGCGGACCGACGCCCTGCGCCGCGGCGTAGCCGGCGAGGAGGAGGAGGAGTGCGGCGCGCATGGCGCGATGACGAGTGAGGAGGTCGAGTGGAGAGAAGCAAGTGGGATAGATTGGCGGTAGAATACAAAGGCGAGGCGGGGCGAAGGGCGATCCGGTGCGAGAGAGGCGGATGCGAGTGAATGCGAGTGCGAGTGCGAGACTCTAGAGTGCGAGCTGACGCTCGACGATGGAGTGGAGGAGGAACCAGGCCAGCTGGGTGACTGGTGTGAGTATGGATGGGGGTGGGTAGAGCGTGGGATGGTTGTGATGGCATGCATGGCTGCGTCTGCCCGTCTCTGAGCTCTGAGAGAGTGCTTGGCCCAGAGAGGCTACAGACGAGAGGGAGGCGTGAAGCACGAGGGGAGCTCTACTGACAGACCCAAGATCACCCACGACCAAGGTGGTGTCCGCAGGCGGGCGGCAGCAGCAGCATCAGAGACAGGCTAAGACAGGCTTGCAGCCAAGGCACAGCGATGCTTCCCAACTGCCCCTGGCTACCCAACCTTCCGCACGCCCGGCCCGGTGTCATGTGCCGCCTTGCCCCTCCGCCGCTGCCGGCACTGCATCTCCTCTGTGCTCGCCTCGGTCGCGAGCCGTGCGCGGCTGAGGCTGAGACTCACAGTTCACTCTGAGGCTTGCCCACAGAGTTGAGTTCGGGTTGGAGGCACGGCGACTGGTGCGTGGTCGTGGGAGCGGGGCAGCGGAGGCTGACGGCGCTAGGGGGCGAGGTGGGAGTGGGAGGGGCCGGAGGGGAAAGGATGTTCAGATCAACTGAACGGCTGGCGTGGCTAGCGTGGCTGAAAGAGTTAAGTGACCCGCCGGGGGACAGCTAAATGAGTGTAGAGGTAAAGTCGAAACGAGAGAGAGGGCGGGAGAGATGGAGGAGGATGGAGGAGATGGAGAGGGATGAGGAAGAAGCGATGAACAAGCCATGCGCGAGCACTGTGCTTCGGGAGGGTCACTCATCGGCCGTCCAGCGCGACTCAACGATCTGCACGCACCGCAGCCCAAACCCCGCACACTCTCCTGCACCCCCACTCACTTGCACCCTTCACCCCTCACACCTCTCCTCAATTGGAATGGCCCGGTTCCGGCGGCTATCATTATTGCACCCTTTGCTGTCTTGAGAGCTGTGGACAGAGGCGCAAGAGCATGCCCAGAGCGCGCCCAGACACAGTCTCGCCCTCATTTGGCGCGTTTGGGTGCAACCCCCTCGGATTGGAATGGGGGTGTCGCCCTTGGTAGAGGTATTGAATGCTTATCGACCCCCGAAAATCCTTAACCCCCTGTTGCACCACCCTCAATCATCCACATTTACCCTGTTCCAAACGTCCCAACTGACAACATCCAGACTCCGGCCCACTCGGCAGTTCTCCTCTGGCTGCTCAGTCTCCACAAAGGAGGGGACCTTGTACGACGCGTCGACGCGCTCTCCAGGGTATTCATGGCACCTGGCACCGCTTGCCATGTTTGGACTGCAAACAAAATATCATATGCTCTAACAAACATCTACACATGCACACACGCAACACACGCACGCACGCACCCAACGCACACGTCGTGCGTGCTCACAGCTGCACGAGATCGCCACTCGTCCGTTGCGGCTTTTGGCCAGGCCGCATGGGTTCTGCCTTGAGCAGATCTGCTGTCAGCTCTGACGTCCGCACACCTTGCCTCCACCCCAGATTGCTGGCCGACCCTGTGGCGTTGCACAGCAGGTCCCGGCTCAAGCGCTCACACCGGCACTCACCCTCGGCCTCCTTCTTGGCGGCACCCTTGACGGCCGTGTCGTCCTCGCCGCCGTGTGCCTTGAGGAACGCCTCGACCTCGTCCATGACGCCATCGTCTGCGCCATCCTCCTCGTCCTCGCCGTCGCTGTCGCCGATCGCGTCGATGGCAAAGTTTGGCCGGTGCATGACCGCCTCCTGCGCCGCGCGCACCATCTCGCTCTCCTCGCGGTACCGCATCTCGACGTCGGCCAACGACGACGGCTTCTCCATCGTGTTGGTCGTCGATGCACTGGCCGTCGTCCTGACGCTCGCCTGCGACGCCTGCGAGGCGCTGCGCGCGCGTGCCCGCTGGGATGGGGTCAGGAGCGACTCGCGCGCACGCGTCTCGACCGGCGCAGGCGCCATCGGGTCCGCCTTGGACAGCGATGGCTTGCGCCACTCGGCGTGCTTGCCCAGCGCCGATCCGATGCCGTCGGCAAGGCGGTTGAAGCGAGACTTGTTCCTGTGCGCGTTAGCAAATATGTCTCATTCAACGCGCGACTACTCACTCATCAGTGTACACGAGGTTGACGAGGCCGCCGAGGAGGCCATCGGGCTTGGCGTGCGTCTTGTGGTAGTCCTCCTCCTCGGTGTCCTCGAGCTGGAACGAGTCTGTGAGCGAGTGCTCGAAGAACTGCTCGAGTAACTCGTCGGCGAGCACGACCATGCGGAACGTCGGGAGGCTGAGGTATGGCAGGTTGTGAGGGCCGGCAGCCGAGTCGGAGCGCTCGCGCGACTGTGTCGCCGTCTGGGCCTCACCGTTGAGCTCGTCCTGTACCGGTGGGAGGCTCGACTCGGGCGCCGTGGCGTCGCCGAACTCGTACGCGTTTAAGATGAAGCGCGACACCGCGGCCAGGTAAATGTCTCCCGGCTCGTTGCGGAAGATGAACAGGAGCGACTCGGACAACCGGATCACCTCGTCCTTGGTCAGGTAGCCATCGCCGTCCTTGTCGTGGAGCTTGAAGAACCACTCGATCGACTCCATGAGGCCGCCGGACATGACCTCGTCGAGGCCCTCGACGACGTCCTGCAGCGAGAGCGTCCCGACCTTCTGCTTGTCCCACGAGTAGAAGAGTCTGTCTATGATCTCGTGGTCGGCAACGCGGCGCTCGGTGCGCTGCATGAACGCGTTGGTCGTGACGGTCTCCTCGCGCGCCCAGGTCGCGATGCCCGAGAGCAGGACCTTGAAGGTTCTAAGGTCGATGCGGGTCTCCACGCGGCCCTGTGCGTCGACCGTGATGCGCGGCTGCTCGAGCTCTCCAGGCTGCGGGTCGGCTGGACCGCTGGCGCCACCCTCAGGCGAGCACACGGCCGCGAAGAAGTGGTCGTAGATGATGCCGACCTGCTCCTTGCTGAACCGGCCAACGTTGCGGAGGTTGCGCACAGCGGCGCGCTTCGAGAACTTCTCGATCTCGTCCGCGATGATTGCACGCAGGCGTCTACGCTCTGTCGTGATCGTGTCGTCCGTGATGACGTTGAACTCGCGGAACGCGACGACCAGGAGTTCCTGGAAGTTGGTGATGTTGCGCACACGCGGGTCTGGGTGGGTGGGGTGTGCCGACTCGCCGATGGTCGAGAAGTAGTTACGCATGAGGCTGATGAACATGCCGTCGTCGGTGACCTCGAGGAGCGCCTCGCCGTTGATCTTGAGAATGGCCAGGCCGATCTGGAAGAGCACCTTGACGCCCATGGCAAGGACACAGTCGACGACGCGGAAAGCAAAGATGAGCGGGAGCGAGTTGATGTAAAGCGAGAGGAACCACGGGAGCGACGCGACCGAGATCTGGACGTCGACCTCGCGGAAGTGGTCGTGGATAAGCGGCAGGCAGCGCTTCACGAGCGACTCGAAGACGCGCTGGTCGAGGAGCGTGCCCTCCATCGATGGCGAGTAGTACCCGGGGAGTATCCGGTCGCAGAGCACCTCGAGGAGCCAGAACGCCTGCTCCTCCGACATGTAGATGAGGAGGCCGGCGACAACCTGGGGTCAGCTACTTTAAGCAGAATACAGCTTACAATGTTGAGCGCCTGGCAGTACCCAAGCTCGGGGTTGCGGAACGAGTAGGCCACCAACACTCTGCGGAGCTTGTCGAGGCCCTCCTCCGTCTGGTATGCCTTGTATTCTGGCAGTGACCGGTTGAGGTCCTTCTCGATCTCGTCGGTGCTCTGCGAGCTCTTGCCCTTGTTCTCCTCGAGGAGCAGGTGGTACGTCTTGGGGTTGGCGAAGCGGAGGTAGATGGACCCGCTCATGACCTCCCACAGCTCGCCGCGCAGCCGTGATGGCAGGCCGACCTGCAGCAGGCGCTGGAATGGGGGGTAACGGAGCACTGCTATTAGCTACCGATGAGGCGCGTGCAGCTCACGAGTCATGTTTCGCCCGTGGACCGCAAAGTACTCCTTCCAGAGCTTCATCTTGCTGCGTTCGCGCATCTTGCGCGCGTCACCGGGGAAGCCGAACGTCTCGCCCAGCCCACGCTCGTACGTCCCCCGCCCCTCGCCGCCGGGGCCGCGGAGGTCGCCCTCCTCCGCACCACCCGTCTCTATGAGTGCTCCGGGTTCCCCGGAGGGCCCGGCGTGGAGGAGGTACTCGGAATAGAGGGAGGGGAGGAAGACCTTGAGGGCCTTCATCTCGGCGAGCTGGGGTCAGCAAGCGATCGGAGTGACGCAAGGCGCAGGTGGGCGCCCATGCCGCCAGGCACCCGGCATCCGGGCGCGTCCACTCACCTGCGACTTGAGTGCATCGCGGAGGAGGATGGCAAAGTGCTCCGCCGTGGGCAGGAGCGACGTGAGCTGGAGGATCTTGGGTCAGCGCATGCCCGACGAGCGTGCGGCGGTGTGCGGTGGAGGTCGGGGAGGGAGCGGGTCAAGGGGCTGCGAGGGTGAAGGGTGAAGGGCAGTGCCGCTCCGGGGAAGGCGGGGCGTGTGTAAGAGGTCGGGGATACGCACAATCCGCATGCCATGCCACGTCGCGAGCGAGAGCGCAAACACGCCCGCGCGCGAGTTTAATCTGGGATCAGCGCCGCTTGGTGGGTGCAACGTACCGCTCCACGCGCCGGATCGTGTAGAGCGGGAGGGAGGCGCGGCACGAGCGTCTATCGTTGCTGATGAAGCAGAGGAAGGGCGGGAGGAGGGACAGCTTGCCAGCCTGGGGTTAGCGCGATCCGCGAGCCTCGCGAGTGTGTCGACTGCGAAGCGAGTGCGGGCGTGGAGCAGGAGCGCGGCGCAGCGCATCAGAGCGGAGCTGCGGCCTGGGCAGGGCAGAGCGGCCGGGGTGTAGTTCGGAACAGAGCTCTGCGCTCTGCTCTGCGCTCCGCAACACCCATCTGCGCCCCATGTCCTATTCTCGGCTCTGCCCTCACCTCCGCTCCACCTGCCCCCACTCCGGCCTCGGACTCACGTAGACGTCCTCCTTCCCCTCGACGCTCAGCACGGCATTGATGTCCATGCCCTGCAGCCCGCTCGCGCTCCCCGTCCCGGCCTTGCCGCGCGCGGGCTTGACGACCACGGGCGGGCCAGAGGGGGCGGGGAGCTGGTCCGGGGTTGGGACGTTGAAGAAGTCGCGCGCAGCCTCGTCCTTGGTCTTCTCCGTGTATGCACGGAGGTGCATGGGGAGGGACATGGCGCGGGAGTTTTGGGGGGTGGGGTGGGACTAGGAAGGGGGAGAGACCGATGGGAGAGGAATGGGAGAGAGTGAGGAGGAGACACTGGTGTTGGGTGGTTGGAGATGGTAGTGTTGAGCAGGTGTCGGGAGATGTGAGGGGAGGATGAGTGAGGAGTGTGCAGGAGTGGCCAGTCGCGTAGGTCGCGGGGGACACGCAGCACCCACCCCAACCCGCATTCTCTCTCATGCACAGTCACCAAGTGACGACGCCAACACGTGGCAACCCTAATTAACTATGCTAATCACTCATTACCCCTCATCCACCCGCCTAATCCCCGACCTGACCTCCACTCTTCCGCACCACTGCCAATGGCAAGTACAGTCAATGCATCTCGCCAGACACCTCGAACCAAGCTACCCAACGCACAGCTACCACCTTCCCCGTGGCGAGCGGCGCTTATCCCTCCCGCTCCCTCCACCTCCTTCGAGAGGGCGCTTCGTGCCTCTGTCACGCTCACGCTCATCGCGGCGGTCAGCACGAGGCGGGGAGCGCGCGCGGCCGTTGCCCCACCGGCTGGGTCCAGAGGGGGGAGCGCTGCGGCGCGCGTTGGGACCGTACGCCGGGGCATCGCGGGCGGGGCTGCGGCGGTCGCGGTCGTCGCGCTCCGGCCGGTCGCGGCGATCACGGTCACCGTCGCGCTTGCGCTCGTCACGCGCACCGGGGCCATAGGCGGGGGCGTCGCGCCTGGGGCTACGGTCGTTGCGGTCGCGATCGCGCTCGCGGTCAAAGCCCTGTGCGTCGGCGGGCGGGCCACGGGGCTGCCGCACCGGCTCAGTGGGCACCAGCGCAGCACGGGCGGGGTGGACGGGCGGCCCGGGCTTGGGAACGAGCGCGGCGCGCGCAGGGTGGATGGGCGGGGCGCTCGCACGCTCGGGCGAGCGAACGGGGGCGCGATCGGGGGAGCGCGCGCGTTCTGGGCGCTCAGAGTCGACGGGAGGTAGAGGGCGGGGCGCACGCTCGGGCGACTGGCGGGTGACTGGAGGTTCTTGACCGGGACGCGGCCTCCAGCCGTCGTCGCGCCTGTCACCTCCTCGACCAGACTGGCCGGACATGCGGCTGGCGAGCTTGGGCTGCTCGTCCCGCGCGCCGAGGTCCCGCGCGCCGAGGTCCCGCGCGCCGAGGTCCCGCGCGCCGAGGCGGCTCGCGAGGTCTCCCCGGGGGCGCTCGGGTGCCTGCGAGCGGGGCTCAGGGCGGGGGTCGGAGCGTGGGGGTGCTGAGGCGCGGGCCGAGGGGACCAAGCCCATGCGGCTCGGGTGCACCGGAACAGCAGGTCGCGCAGATTCAGCGCTGGGGAAGCCGGCGCGGTCGGAGGGGGAAGGGCGACGGTCGTCGGAGCGGTCGGTCGACTGGCGGCGGTCATCCCGGCGGCGCTCGCCCTCGTCGTCGGCGTCGCGCTTGCGCTTCTCGCTGGGCGGGGCGTCCTTGGTCTCGTTCGGGCCCTCCTTGTCGCGCCGAGGCGCTCCCCTCTCCTCCCCCCGCTGCCGCTTGCTCTGTAAGGCTTGCGCGCGGAGCTCTTCGGCGCGCTCGCTGCGGCGGGGCTCGTCGCGGGGCTTGGGAGGGTCGTCGCGCTTTGCGGGCTCACACGGTGGCTCGCGGGACTGGCTCCGTTCGGTGCCGGGGGTGTCGCGGGGCCTGGCATCACGGCTGTCGCGATTACGATCGCGCTGGTCTCGCTCACGCTCGCGATCAGATTCGCGCGGGGCGGGGTCACGGGGAGAGTCGCGCGGAGAGGGGTCCGCCCGGTCCGGCGGGCCCCAAGCACGCATACCACGGCCCGCAACAGGCCCAGCGGGGGCAGGCGGGGCTAACCGGCCTGGAGCCGGTGCACGGGCACCGGGCGGCACGCGCCCAGGACCCATCGAGCGGGGCTCGTGCGCACGGCCGGGAGCAGCGCCATTGAGCCTCGCCATGCGTGCCTCGTTCATGCGTGGGCCAGGTGCGGGCGCAGCAGGAGTGGAGGTGGAGGCGGAAGCGGGGGCAGGCTCGTCGCGGCGAGGAGGACGGTCGTCGCGCCGGGGAGGCACGTCATCGTCGCGGCCACCGTTGCGCCGCTCGCGGTCGTCACGGCGGGACTCGTCCCTGCGGTCGTCGCGGCTGCGGTCGCCACGTTCCCGCCGGTCATCGCGTGTGCGGTCTTCGCGTCGATCGTCTCCACGACGGTCGTCCCGACGGTCGCGGTCGTTGCGGCGGGTATCGTCCCGCTCGCGCTCGCGCTCACGAGTACGTTCACGTTCACGACGCTCACGCTCGTCGTCGCGAGAGCGGGCGTCGCGCTTGTCGTCACGCTCCTTAGCCGGCGAACGCTCGCGCTCTCTCGCCGATCTGGGACCTGTGGGCGCACTGTTGGAAACTGCAGGCGCGTAAGCGCCATCCTTGACTCTGCGCTATCCCGAGCTCTTCGAGCCCGGCTCCTCCGGCGGACGTACGTGTAGATGCGGCCGACGCGGCTCTGGGGCCAGTAGGCGGTGCCCGATCTTGCGGACGTTCTTGCTTGGGCTCGCGCGCCTCCTTCCGGTCGTCCCTCCGGTCGTCCCTCTCCTTCTCCGCAGGCTTGGGCTCCTTCTCGGCGGGTTTGTCCCCCGGCTTCTCCCACTGCCCCACGTCCGTCTCCTCGTGGCGGTAGAAGTAGCGCCCCGGCCCCCCTGGCGGAGCCGCGGGGATCTTTATACCCTCCCGGAACGCCTTGTCCGGCACTATACGGCGCCAGCCCTCCGGCAGGCCGTCCGTGCTGTTGTGTAACGGCTGCTGGAACGCGCCCTTGAGGTGGTACCCGTCCTCGGAGCGGAGGGAGCGCGGTTCGGCCTCACGCCACGCTGCGCGGTCACGCTCGCGTTTCGCTGCACGCCGGTCCTCCCAGTCCCGACCCGAGCGGCGGCTGTCGTCCGCGCCCGCGCCAGGGCGGTATCTGTCGTAGCTGTCGCGGCGCTCGGGGGCGGCGGCGGCGTCAGACTCGCGGCGAGGGCGCTCGTCGCGGCGCTCAGAGCCACCACGCTCAGAGTCACGGCGCTCGGAGTCGCGGGGACGCTCGTCGCGCCGCTCATCACCCTCGCGAGTGCGCGCGCTGTCGTGCGAAGGGCGGCGATCCCGCGACGCGGAGGGTTCACGGGCGGTGGAGGGCGGTGGAGAAGCGGCCTTGGCCTTGGAAGGGGGAGAGGAAGCAGGCTTGGGTGTCTCCTTGGAATCGGGTTTAGAGGTGGAGAGAGGGGCGGTGTTAGACGAAGGGCCGGGGGTAGATGAGGGCGCCGTGGGGGACTCGGTGGAAGCGGGCTTGGGTGTCTCCGGTACAACGGCGCTCTTGATCTCCTTCGGCGCGTCGCCGTTCTTCTCGGGCACCGTTTTCTCCTCCCTCTTCTCCTCCTTCTCGATCTTCTTTTCCTCGCGCTTCGGCTCGTCGTTCTTCACAGGCTTCTGCTCCTTGGGGGGTTTTGTTTTCGACTCGTCCGCCACTGCCGCCTCGTCTACCCCGTCAGCTGGCTCAGCGTTACGAGTTACACGCACCGTCATATCCGCCGAGGGAGAGGCAGTCGTCGTCGTAGCCGTCGTCATCGAGGCCCCAGTCGACGTCGACGTCTTCCATCGTGGCGTGTTTGGAGTGTTGGTGAGTGGGTGGTTCGAAAGTTGAGGTGGGCGGATTCAAATTGGCGCTTGGACCTCCACCCCGCCACCATCAACCCGGCCCGAATGAGATCTCGCCCACATGGCCTGCACGACTTTACTCGAGCAGCGCGTAGCCCGCGCATGCTCGCCATGCGCCACCAAGCTAGGTCCAATGCGAATGCATATCTGTACAGTGGTCTATCCTCTAGTTGTGCCACGGCTCGCCAAAGTACAGCTCGAGCGCGGTGCGCACAATGTTGAACCCCAGCAGCGAGAGCAGATACCCGCCGAAGAGGGGGAGCAGGGGGGCGAGGAAGAGCTCGCTGCGCGCGACAAAGGGCAGCGCCGCGTAGCCGAGGTACGTGATGTAGATGTACTGGAAGCCTGCGATGAGGAAAAGGGTGTTGCCGAGGAGGAGGCAGACCCAATTGTTCTTGACGACCAGGGCGGCGAGGGGGAGGAGCCCGACGTAGAGCGTCAGGAAGGCCGGGAAGAAGCTGTTGACCGCGACGTCGAACGCGTACGTGAACTCGACCCTGTTGTCCGTGATGCCCGAGTGCGCGGACGCCATGACCATGAGGCGGTTGGCGATGAGCCAGAACACGAGCGCGACCGCCAGCGAGACGAGGATGAAATCGCCTGAGGTCAGCTGGATGATCTCCGACTGCAGCTGGGAACACTCACGCAACACCATCTTCAGAATCAACCAGATCGTCCCCGCCGTCCCGTAGCCGTACATGAAGCCCCACACGGACGCGGTAGCGACGCCGCACGCCGCAATTAAGATGAGCATTGCCGGGCTGCTGTCAGCTGAATCTCAAGGCTCGGGAAGCAGACGCACTCGTCTCGTGCCCAGAGGTTCTTCGTCTGCTTGCTGCTGTCAGTTTGGCTCGCGGGGTACGGCGCACTGGTGATATGTCTGTTTGTATACCCTTCGCGGCGCGACGACGAGGTACGTCAGCTGCCAGAACGCGAGCTCAAAGTCCTGGCGTCAGATCTACTGGTCTGTGTCAAGTGGAAGGCCGACGCGACGCGTTCCCGGGCGCCGAGCCGCCTCGAGCACATGCCCGGGCTCGCGTCTCGCGCGTCACTCGTCTTCTCGACCCCATCTCGCGCGTCACCCCCCTCCCCCTCCCCGCGCACCCCGACACCCACCATCGTCTTGAACTTTGTCAAGCGCCGGAGCATGATCGGCAGACCCCGGTCCGAGCGGGGGAGGAAGCCGTCGTCGAATGCCGGCGACGGCGAGGCCATGGGCAGGAGGGGCGCCATGTTTCGCGGGCGGAGGCGGATGGCAGATATGGTGAATGGATCAACGAGGGTGGTGGGGAGGTGAGGCGGCAGTGAGACACGAGTGAATACACCTTCGCAGCAGCCGAGAAGCGCGGGCGTCATCTCGGGCGTCTTTTCGTCACGTGACCATCCAAGTGGAGGTGCGACATTGCCGCTGCCGCTTCACAACAATCTCCCACCTTCCTCTATTCTTCTCACTCCAAAGCGAGGCAGCGCAATGAGCACACCTGTGCTCATTCTCGACAATGGCGCGTACAGTGTCAAGGCGGGGGTGGCGGGCGTCGACGTCGAGCCTCGGTACGTCTAGCTGACCGCCCGTTGCACAGCTGACCCCAGCTTCTTCCCCAATGCCGTCGCGCGCAGCCGCGCCGACCGCCGCATCTATGTGTCGGACGAGATCGAAACCGCCAAGGACCTGAGCGGAGTCGCGTACCGGCGCGCGTTCGAGCGCGTGAGCTGAGAAGTGTACGATGAGCTGACAGCAGGGCATGCTCGTCGCCTGGGACGCGGAGAAGCCAGTGTGGGACCGCATCTTCTCGTCTGCGGGTCTTGACGTGAGCTACCGGGTCCGCATGACTAGCTGACGACAGATCAAGCCACCAGAAACGTCGTTGCTCGTGACCGAGCCGTACTTCAACCTTCCCAACATCGCCGAGACGTACGACCAGATGGTCTTTGAGGAGTGGGAGTTTGCGAGCTACTACAGGTGTACACGTGAGCTAGAATAAGAGCTGGAGCTGACAACAGCGGCGTCGCTCGTGCCGTACGGCGGGATGTTTAGCGACGAGAGTGACGTGCCGCCCGAGTGTATGGTCGTCGTCGACGTTGGGTACAGCTACTCCCACGTCGTGCCCATACGCGGCGGGGAGATCGTGTGGGAGCACGTCAAACGGTAGGCCAGCTATTTAACGCCTAGCATCAGCTGACGGCAGGATCGACATCGGCGGCAAGCTCCTGACAAACCACCTCAAGCACCTCATCTCGTTCCGGCAGTGGAACATGCTCGACCAGACGTACGTCGTGAACGCGGTGCGCGAGGCGTGCGGCTACGTCTCGATGGACTGGCGCGGCGACATTGAGAAGTGCAAGCGCAACCCGCGCTCCAACCCAATCGTACAGGAGTACGTCCTGCCCGACTTCTCCGCCAAGTCCCGCAGCAGGACAGGATATATCCGCTCTGGACCGAACGCGCAACCACCACCAGAGGGCGAAGAGGCGCCGAGGAAGAAGGGGCCCGAGGAGGAGGAGCAGGTGCTCTTCATGGGCAACGAGCGGTTCGCAGGACCCGAGCTGCTGTTCAACCCCTCCGACATTGGTGAGCTGTTGCTTGGTTCCGAGCTGACACCAGGCATCAACCAAACAGGCTTGCCGGAGACTATCGCCTACGTCATCTCGCAGATGCCAGAAGAGTTGCAGGGCATGTTCTGGGCACACATCGGGATCGTGGGCGGACTGGGCAACGTCGAAGCCTTGGGGGAACGACTGTGGGTTGTTGGCTGTTCGTCTTCTAACCCATCCAGAGAACGCGATCTCCGAGCTCTGTGTCCGACAGACTACGACATCGGGATCTACGAGGTGTTCGAGTGAGTACCGCTCCACATGTCTGCCAGCAATGATGTCGCGCACCGCAGCTGCGCAAAGGGATTTAGTGACTCCTCGTGAACGAAGCTATAAAACATGAGCTCGACCTCTCTCATCAGCTTCCTAGCTTCCTTATCTACGTCCAGCTGACCCCAGGCCGTCCTCGGCGCCGTACCAGGCCGCCGTGGCATTAACCTCGCACGACGGCTACCTCCCCACGTACCCCGTCACGCGCGCCGAGTACCTCGAGCACGGCAGCTCCATCTGCCGGCGCAAGTTTGGGGGGCCAGCGTACAACGTCGAGCCGCCAGGGTTCAACCGCGACGCGGAGCCCGTGGACGAGGACGAGCAGGAGCTGCGGTACGCCCTGGGACTGGACTCTATACGCGGGAAAGGGAGCAAGAAGCGCGCGAACGACGAGGAGGTCACGAGCGGCAACTGGGGCGGGCGGCGGCGGAGGGCGCAGGAGGGAGGGCTGTTGGGTGGCCGGCCGTAGGAGAGGACTCGATGTACCATGTTAGCAACCACTGCCGTTGGCCGTTGGAAGCGGGCTGCCATGCCTTGCCTGGATCTTGGCTATGCATAGTGCCCTCTTTGTGGGCCTGGCGTTGTGGCTGAGGCACCGCACAGTAGTGAGATTTGGTGTAAGAAACGGGGTGGTTTGAGTGGAAGAATCTGGATGATGCACCGAGATCGGTTGTGAGAAAGGTTGCGTCAGACCACGTGTTTGAGGGATTACTCCCGCAATCCAAGATTCTCGACCTTTTGCGCCCTAGGAAGCTAGGAACCCCCCTCCAGCGCGACATGGCGCGCGCGGGGAGGCGTTGGGTGGGTGCATGGGTGACTCCTCCCTCATCTACGGTGCAATTGTGCAACCACCAGCCGTGAGCAACTCGCACCACAAAGAACAACACCAACCGTTTTCTCTCTCTCTTGTCCATCTCATCTCTCCATCGCCCTCATCGCGTCAACCAGTCCGCGCGCATTTCCCTCGCATCCATTCCATTTCTTGGCGCGCATCTCAAACCCGAATCCGACAACCAACCACACCCGCCGCCCCCTGTCCCTGTCGGCCCCGCCCTCCACCTCCGTAACCTCCACCGACAGCCCTCCACGTCGCTCCGCTCATTCTTCAACTTCACAACTCATCCACAATGTCCCAGCGGATCCACCTCAACCCCAACCGCGGGCAGCCCGCCTACGCGCCCCCCGCCTACAGCGCGGGCTACTCCCCCGACCCCATCTCCACCTCGCGCCCCGCCACCTCGGACAATGAGCTTGTCGCCAAGATCCAGCAGGTGTCGGGCCAGGTCGAGGACATGATCGAGATCTACACCCAGGTGCGTTGGAGCCGGCGACGAGCAGCGCGGAGCGAGGGGAGGGCGGCGGTGGCGAGGACACAGTGCGCGGTGGATTACAATCCTCGTCTCAGCCACCGCCCCGCCCACAACAATGACCCTCGCTCCGAGTGCCTTCGCCCCCGCGCCCAGATGGCTCACGTCGTCGCCAGCGCTAACCCCAGCCCATCCGCCCATATGTGCCGGCGATCGCGCGCTTCCTCATCGTCGTGACCTTCCTCGAGGATGCGATCCGCATCATGGCCCAGTGGAGCGACCAGAAGTGGTACATTGAGAAGCACAGGGGCATCCCCTGGGGCCTCAGCCACCTCTTCCTGCTCATCAACGTGATTGTGAGTGCCAGACGGTGGATGCGGTGTGGATGAGCGGCGTGGTTGTCACCGCCTCGTTGCGGAGGCGAGCAGCAGCGATCGCGGCCCGATTGGCGTCACGTTTTGATCGGAGACGCGGTCTCTTCGCACCCGCTTCGCCCCTTACGTGCCGACACGCGCCCGCACGCTCTTGCAGCACGCGTTCGCTCCCCGGTATTGCTGCCCGAGCTAACCCCAGGCCATGCTCGCCGGCTCGATCGGCGTCATCGCCCGCCGCTTCCCCGAGGCCTCGGTCGCCGCCCTCCTCTTCGTCGTCATCCTCCAAGGACTCGGCTACGGCCTCCTCTTCGACCTCTCCTTCTTCCTGCGCAACCTCTCCGTCGTCGGCGGCCTCCTCATGGTCTTCTCCGAGACCCTCGCGACCAAGAAGAAGCTCTTCGCCGGCCTCCCCTCCATCTCCGAGACGGACCGCCGCAAGTACGTCCAGCTGGCCGGCCGCATCCTCCTCATCTTCCTCTTCATCGGCTTCATCTTCCAGGGCAACTGGAGCATTGCGCGCGTGTTCGTCAGCATCGTCGGCCTCGGCGCGTGCATCATGGTCGCCGTCGGGTTCAAGGCCAAGTGGAGCGCGTCGTTCCTCGTCCTCCTGCTCAGCGTGTTCAACGTCCTCGTCAACAAGTGGTGGAGCGTCCACCCCGCCCACCCCCAGCGCGACTTCCTCAAGTACGACTTCTTCCAGACCCTCTCGATCGTCGGCGGCCTGCTGCTCCTTGTCAACATGGGGCCTGGCGGCATCTCGGTCGACGAGAAGAAGAAGGTGAGTGTCGCGTGGAGTCTCGCATGCTGGTCGTGCGAGCCACAGTGTCAGCTGTGTGAGAGATATTGTGAGCTGACCCCAGGTTTACTGAGCAGATCGTTTCCGGCCTCCGCCGCGTCGACGCGTCTGCTAGAACTGGACTCGAAATGCATACACTGAAATGCTGCTGTTCCTGTTCTCCGTCTGTTCTCCATCCCACTGATGCAAAGCAGCTCGTATACAACAATGCCATCTATCTACAAACCATGAAATTATACACATCATGATGTCAGGGATCTCTATTCAACGTCCATCGGTTCGTCCTCCTCGTCCTGTAGCGCGGCAATCGCCGCCCAGTCTGCCTCATCGAACTCGTCGGGCCCGCGCGCCTGGCGCTCCGCCCGCTCGGCCCACGCGAGCTCCTCCGCCTCGGCGGCGGCCTCAGCCTCCTCTGCAGCGGCGGCTTCACGCTCCCACTCGTCGGCCTCGCCGAAGCTCGAGAAGCTCGCGTCCAGGCGCTGGTACAGCGCGCGCTCCTCGCGAGCGAGCGCGTCCGCCTCCTCGTCCCAGAAGTCGGGGAGGGCGGGGTCGCTCCCGCCCGTCTCGGTTTCGTGCGACACGAGCGCGGCGTGCTGTTCTCGGCGGCGCTGGAGGACCATGAGGCGGCGGAAGATCTGGGGTCAGCTTGCCTTTCCTCAACAGCAGCTGAGGCGTGTCCTGGACGCGTAGCGCCCTTCCCACGCCACATATTGTAGCCACTCACCTCCTCGTCGTCGGCCTGGGCCTGGCGTTCGCGTTCGTCCTCGTCCTCCGGCTCCTCAAAGTCCGACATCCCACGGAAGCGGGTGAGCGCGTCCTCGCGCCGCTGCTTCTTGCGCTCGCGGTCGGCCATGCGCTGCGCAAGGCGGTTGCACCACATCGCGCCCTGCGTGGGCGTCGTGCTCGCGCTGTCGGTGAACAGGTCGGGCGGGACGAGTTCGCGCGACGGCTTGGGCGCGGTGGGGCGGGGCGAGCCGCGCGCACTCGAGCCGCGCGTGTATCTAGCCGACAGGGGGCGCGGGGACCCGGCGTTGCGCGGCATGAAGGTCAGGGGGAGGGCGCGGTGGCTGGACGGCGTGGGGGAGGAGAGGGGGTGCGGCGGCGGGGACGAGAGGGGGTTGAGTGGGGAGGAGGAGCGCGGTATTGACGCGTACGGGGAGGAGACGGAGAGCATGTCGTCTTGGTCGGGGATGGCGACAGGTGACGGGCAAGACGGGTGGAAGTGGAATGTAAGAGACGCGTCGAATGTGCGCAATGTTGAGATGTTGAGAGACATGAAGGGACCAGGGAGAGCAGTTCATGTAGCGTTGGGCGGCCTGTGCGGCGCATTTGGGAGGGGGATTAGGACGGAGGCAGATATTGTAATGCGCGAGTGGCGAATGATTTGATTGATCTTGAGACGCGCATCAGACGCGTCACGGCGGGAGCAAATGGTCTCACTGTACGCGCCTAAACAAGGCCTGGGTGAGGAGGGAAGGGTGTCCAGTCACCTGGCCTCACCTCGACCTTCCTTCGAGCGCGACCGTCATTCCTCGCTTCAGATCCCATCGCTTTACATCAAGACAACCTTCCTTCCTTCCTTCCTTCATCCATCCTCCCCCCTTCACTACCCGCCACCCTCTTCCTTCCACACAACCTCATTCTAGCTCGCGCGCAACCATGCCGCGCGCGGCCAAACACAAGCTCGTGTTCAACGAGAAGCTACACCAGTCCGGCAAGGGTGGTGGCGCCGACGCGCTTCTCCGGCGCCTCAAGGTACGGCCTTCCTCCACCTTCCTTGCTCGGACGCGCTGACGCCAGACGCTGTTCCATGAACTAGTCAAGCTCGACCAGGAGCAGATCGACGTCAAGTCGCTGGACAAGGTGCGCGAGCAGCTCGTGCAGCGCGTCATCATCTTCCACAAGGAGTACGTCTGATGGGCGAAGGCCGCTGACCCCAGCCGCGGCGTCAAGGCCTTTGCGGCGTGCTGCCTCGCCGAGCTGCTGCGCCTGTACGCGCCCGACGCGCCGTACACTGCCGACCAGCTGCGCGACATCTTCCAGTTCTTCATCGCGCAGATTGTCGACGGGCTCAAGAACCATGGGTCGCGTGCACCGATCAAGAAGTACGACAGCCAGGCGCCGACCCAGCAGACCCAGACCCAGACGCAGGCGACGCAGGGGAGCCGCATCACTGACGCGCCGTACTACACCGAGTACTGCCACCTCATCGAGTCCCTCGCGCAGATCAAGTCGGTCGTCATCATCGTCGACCTTCCCTCTGCCGACGACCTGATCACGCGGTACTTTGCTGGGTTCTGCGAGATTGCCCGGTGAGCTAGTCGCTTTCCCAACTTAAGCTGACAGCAGCACGGACATGAACAAGTCGCTGCTGCGCAATCTCGTCAGCATCCTCGTCGAGCTGTTGATAGAGTCGGAGCGCGCGCCGCCGGGCGTGATGGACATCATCATCAAGCAGTTCGAGACATACGGCTCCAAGCCAGATACGCCGTCTTTCCAGCTCATTGTCGACGTCTGCAACCGGATAGGCGTCAAGATCCTCCCTCCCGCCGTGCTCGCGCACTTCTCCGACGTCCAGATGAACCACGGCCGCGACCCATCACAAGCAGACCTCCAGATCCTCAAGGAGTCGCACGAGCTCATCCTCACCATGTTCCGCAACGCGCCCAACCTCTTAGTCAACGTCATCCCCGTGCTCGAGGAGAACCTGCGCGCCGTCGAGGAGGTCCCGCTCCGCCAGCTGTCGACCGAGACGCTCGGCGTCATGTTTGGCGAGCGGCCCATTATCGGCAAGGGAGCCGAGAGCGGTGTTGTCATGATTGCCAAGTCGTACCCAGCAACCTGGCGGTCATGGCTGGGACGCAAGGTTGACAAGGCGTTACCCGTGCGTCTCGCGTGGGTCCAGGCGACGGGCCAGATTATCGCCAACCAGCCCGACCTGCGGAAAGAAGTCGAGGGTGAGTGACCTCCTTTGCGCGCCTGGGCACCACTGACGATCCAGCCGACTTGGTCGAGCGCATACAGGACTCGGACGAGCGCGTCCGTGCCGCCATCTGCAAGATGCTCGGGTCGCTCAGCTACGAGACCGCCCTCCACCACGTCAGCGACGAGCTCCTGCACGCCGTTGGCGGGCGTGTGAGCGACAAGAAGGTGAGGTTATCATCTCTCGCATGGCTAACCGTTTCAGCCACTCGTCCGGAGCGAAGCGATCAACTCGCTGGCCAAGCTCTGGAGTTTGGCGTACGAGGCCATCGAGTCGAACGAGCAGGACGCGATCGAGCACTTTGGCTGGATTCCACAAGAGATGCTGCACGCCATATTCCGCAAGGACGTGACCGTCGACCTCCGAACACAGGTCAACACGGCGTTCAAGAACGCCATCCTTCCACTGCCCGCCAAGCCGGACGACGAGCAGGCCTGGGTGGACCGCTTCCTCCTCGTCGCTGCGCACCTGGACGAAAGTGCGCTAATGGCGTTGGAGCGCTTAACCGGTCTCAAGGGGTACGCCAAGGGCTCCTCGCCGTATGGCGCGTTCGCCGACGTGTGTGACGAGTACAGCGTGAGTCCATCATGTGGCACCTCCAACTGACCCCAGGGTGGCACAGACGAGAATGTGGACAAGTCGGTCAAGTCTCGTCTGCTGTACATCATTGAGGCGATGACTCGTGAGCTTCGGCAGCCCTGAACGCAGCTGACAACAGGCATGTGCTTCTCCGAGCGTGAGAAGGCGCGGAAGGACCTCGAGGCGTTCGCCAACGCCAACGACAAGAAGCTGTACAAGCTGCTCAGGACAATGGCCGACCCGCAGTCGGATCTTCGCAACATCATCAAGTCGCGAAACGAGTTCCTGCGCCGCATCGAGCAGTCGCACCCAAGCCTCCTCGACGTGATGTCTGTGGTGGCTGACCACGCGGCGTGGGTGCTCATCAACCAGTCTAGCGTTCCTTGTCTCCTCAAGCGCCTGCAGAAGCCAGAAGGCCCTTACGCCGAGCGCGTCGGCACGTTATGTGCGCGCTTCTTAGCCCTCATTGCGAAGGACTGCGCACCCATGTTCAAGAACCACACCGACCAACTACAGATCGTCATCAACGACCGGAAGAACCCCAAGCTGGTCGAGGTAGCTGTCCAAAGCTTAGCGGCGGTGACCAAGTGGAACCCCGACTGCGGCCCCACGGACAAGAAGGTCATCGAGCGCGTCATGGCACTGGCTCTCTCCGGTACCCCGCGGCAAGCCAAGTTCGCATCGCGATTCATCTGTGTGTGCGGCGACGGCAAGGCACCGCACCGGCTAGTCGACTCGCTGTGGGAGCAGCTCCAGTCCGGCGACCAGGAGGTGGTCTTACCAACGCTGGCGTCGCTCGCCGAGCTGGCCATCGCCGCGTCGGTGGCGTTCCGGAACCACGGCGACGACATCGTCCAGTACATCCAGGGGAGCGTCATGCTGAGACCCTCAAAGGACGAGACGGAGGAGGACGCGTGGGCCGAGGAGGAGCTGCTGCCGGTGCCCGACCGCGCCAAGCTGTACGCCCTCAAGGTCCTCACGCACAACGCTCTGCCGTGGTGCAAGCTGCCCGATGCGCTCGACCACGTTAGACCTGTCCTCGAACTGCTCAACGACATCATGAAGAACCAGGGCGTCGTCACCGAGGAGACCAACGAGGGGTGAGTTGCCTTGCTGGTCATCGCTGACAGTGACAGTGGCATGACTCGCTGCCACCTGAAGTTGCGAGCCGCCTGCTCCCTGCTCAAGCTCGCCAACGTGAGATTGTACGACAAGGCCATGACCGAGTCGTTCGTCAATGCCAGCTTCATCCTTCAGGACGTCAACTTCACCGTGCGCAATCGGTTCCTCAAGAAGCTGTTTACAGTTGTCCCTTCGCAGCGACTTCTCCCTCGGTGGAATGCGTTACCAGCGTTTGCGGCGCAAGACCCCGAGATCGAGAACGTGGTCTTGGTGAGTGACATGGCGACGAGATGGAGCTGACCCCAGGCCAAGACAATTATCAGGGCCTGCGTCAACACTGTACGGTCGCAATGCGATGACCCGGACGTCGTGAAGGACCGCATCGAGGTGCCTCTGGCGCGTCTTCTGCACCTCCTGACGCAGCACCCCGACCTAGGCTGGTCATCCCTGGCGGAAATCAAGGAGATCTCCAAGATTATCGAGCTCTACATTGAGTGCGTGGCGACGAGCCAGAACGTGACGCTCTTATACTCGGTCGCGGCCAAGCTCAAGACGGTCTGCGTGGTCGGCGAGAAGATGGACCACGACAAGGTCGAGCTTCTTCTGAGCGACAAGCCGTTGGAGGACGATGATGACGAGAGGCACACTTCGCCCACCTACGTGAGTTAACCACGCGGGACTTGGGAGACTCGGTTGATCGGTGACTGACTTCGCAGCACCTGTACATGCTCTCGGAGCTCTCACAGATGATCATCCGCAACCGTGCGCACCAGGCGCAGTGGAACCTGACGATGTATCCTGGCAAGGTTCGCTTGCCAGTCGACATCTTCGCCAACCCACCATCCGTGGACGTTCAGTCCAAGATGGCGCGGCACACTTTCCTGAGCGAAGACGTTCAGGCATGGGCGAAGTCTTTCGGACGCAAGTCGACTGTGACAGGACAAACTGTAAGTCGGGTACGGTCTGCGTTACGAGCTTGGCAGAGGCTGACTGGAAATAGCGCCGGGCAGCAGGGACGACGAGCCCTGTCAAGGAGCCGCGGAAGCGGCGGCGGCCGAGCGGCACTTCGCCCAGGAAGCGGCGACGCTCGACACGGGCTGAGGAGGAGGAGGATGAGACGACGGACGAGGAGACGACAGCGTCAGAAGACGAGGAGGGTGACGTGGACATGGGCGAAGCAAGCGACGACGAGGCCGAGGAGGAGGAGGAGGCCAACGGCGCCGAGGCGGTGGTGGGCCGCGGGGGACGGCGGTCGGCTAAAGTGAGTTTGCGGTGTAATGTGGCTTGGGCGGGGAATGCTGCCCAGGGTTTGGAGGGAGAGAAATATTGACATTGCAGACCAAGGCTCAGAAGGCCGTCACGCGCAAGGCCAAGCGGGCTTCTGCGCCCAAGAAGAAGAAGCCTGCACGCAGGGCGAGCGTCACGCAGTCTGAGAGCGACCTGACCGAGCTGAGCGACTAGTGGGTCATGGGCCAGGGTTGACGCGGTGGCGGTGACGGCGGCGGCGGCGATGGCGACGTAGGCGCTAGACTGTTGGAGATACAGATGTTATGTAGCGAAGGGTTGTTGTTGCATGGAGTGATGCAAAATGCCGTGTGTGAGGCGTCTGACAGCTGTGCAAGGTGCCCTGGCAGCTGGCACTGGCAGCTGGCATGTCCACAAGCAATGCTTGGCTCTCGTGGGGCACCGCGGGGTTGAGCCAACTAGTGTGGATGACGGCATTGGATCACATGAGAGCATGACGTTAAACATGGAGAGATGGTTGAACCCGATGGACCCGACAGACGCGAGTTTGCGAGGGGGAATCCAGGGGTAATCGTCAGGGGTACATCTGAGATAGTGCGCCAAGCGGTGCTGCTTGACCCGCCCAGCATCCTCCCAGCATGCAAGCAAGAGGTGGCAGGTGGCGAGAGACAAGCGGCGGGTGGCGAACGGCGGGAGCAGCGCGGGCAGGGCAGGGGTAGGGGGGCAGGGGTGAATGGGAGCGTGAGGGGGAGGGGAATGGAGGGGGAATCCGGAGAGTGAAACGCAACTGGCTCACGGCAGCTGCATTCCGCGACCACCATTCCCCTCCCCCGCGCAGTCTCGCAGTCAGGGTGGCACCGCACCGCTGGATTTCCTCTGATCGCCCGCCGCCGCCGCCAAAGCGGCGCGGGGCGCGGAGATCAGAGATCGGAGCGGGCGGAGGCCTGATCGACACGGCGCACGGAAGCAGAGTAGAGCCGCCGCACGCCGCGCCGCTCCGCTCCGTCATTGTCGCGTGATGAGAAGTAGTGGCGCTTCATTTCTCCACCGAATGATTAGTTGCATTCATGCTCAATACTGATGACTGGCGGTAGCACCACTAGTCGGATCTGTCAGCTGCCATCAGGCATGCCAATTGAATTCAACCCATCACCAGTCTACGCCGAGATCTGCATGCCCCGGCGCTGCGCCCGCCCGTGCCAAAGGCTGATCGTCACGGCCTGCGTCATTGTCTCACCTGCGCTTCGGCGCATGCATGACATGCCGCACCGCATCCTCGGCAGCGCGCACCCCGCGGCGGATGCCGTAGGCCACAAAGTCACCTCCTGCTCCGTCACAACACGTGATCCTGGGTCTCACCTGATCGGTAGCGGCGCCATTCAGACATGTGCTCCCTGCTGGTTGGCGGTGCCACTGATGGAGAGAGATGGAGGGTGGATTGGAGGACAGGCAGGGGGAGGAAGGGAGGCACGGGCTGCAGCGTTGTTGTCGACGCCACGCCCTGAGACGCCCTCTGTGTCCCTGCAGGAGAGGAGAGGGTCGAGGGGGAACGCAGGAGGAGGAGAGGCACGGTACCTGGGGCATGGGGTAGTGGTTTAGGTTAACCACTAGCAATCAGATTTGAATCTCAAATCAAAACAAATCAACAAGAGTTTGCGTTGATCGCTGGCTGACGCTGGCTGTACGCCTCCTTCTGCCGCTTGCCCGCCCCGCGTCCCCCGCCGTCCCCCCGCCTACGTCTGTCACCCAACACCCAACCGCCACTGTCAATCAACACTTGTGCTCACTCTGCATGTTGCATCGTCAAACTCCCACTCCAACACGCCACACTCTTCCAACCCATTCCGTCCCACTCCTCTCACGCCTCGCAGCTCGCACTCGGTCGCGAGCCACAAGACGACTAGCGCGGCACTGGCACTCGGAGGCGGCCAGCCACACCTTTGCCCCTGCACACGGCACATGGCACACATTGTCAATACTCAGTCGTCCAACGTCCAACCTCGTCGACTTGCATTTCCTTCTTGCCACTCGTCTGTCCTCAACTTGGCAATAGACTCCTACTCTACCATCATACACGCGCATCTGCATCTGCACAACGCCACGCAGGCCGTGACGACAAAGACACTCGCCATCAAATCACTCAATCATCCCATCACCCATCCCCCACTCGGCAATCGGCCTCACACTGCGCCTGCGCCCACCAACCATCCCCCTCCTGCCCATCACCTATTCCTCTTCCACCTGCACTCTCTCGTCCACCGAGTCGTCTTTCTCGGCACCCCCACTCCATTCCCACATCCACGCTAGCCAACGCGGCGTCCAGCACATTCCCGGCGGGATAGCGGCATCCCGTTCCTCCGTTCCTCCTCTCGTTCCTCGCGGTAACAACCCCGAACCAAGATCCGGAGCTTAGCAAACACCTCCGCACCGCATCCCATTCCCACCGCCTCGGTTCATCAACTCGGTGCACTCTGCTCACCACCTCTACGTGCGCGCTCGTCGAGCGCGTTAGTCTGCCCAACCACCCGCTTCCGCTCCCGCCAGCCGGGGAGATTTTATCCCCCTGCCCAGCCAGCCACCGGCCTAGCCAACCAGCACACGCATCCCTGCCACCCATCACGCACCGCGACCAAGTGAGTACCCCCGTGACACGCTCCCACTTTGCGTCCCCTGTCGCCTCCCCCGTCACCGTCACTGTCACCACTGCGGCGGTGGGTGCGCGGTGCGGTATACACATCGCGCACGCTGCCTCGGCGTGTTGAGACTGGCACTTCCGGTGCCCCGCGCTGCGGCGTCGGGGGGGAACTAGTCAGGGGAGTACGGGTCTTGGAGATCCTGTCAGGCCGTCTAGCCGTGTTTCCTCAAGTGGCGTTCTCTCCAGTCTCTGCAGCTCTGCAGTCTCTCTCGCCGTCCCTCTGGCAGCCAGAAGCGTGCCCATGCTGTCTCAAAGGTTATCCTGTTGACGCCACCCAGCCCAGGTTAGAAGAGCGCAAACTCT
>JAMALN010000062.1:0-75992 GCA_023630115.1 Cutaneotrichosporon sp. PK4640 | reverse complement strand
GTGAGGGGATGAGAGGGCGGGGGAGGAGAGAGACGGACCGTGCGAGACGGGTTAGTGGATCGGGCGGACGAGGCCGAAGGTCGGTGCGAGAGGGAGAGAGGATGGTCAGATGGCGTCGAGATTGCGAGGAGGCGTGTGCTTGATGGGATCTGTGGGGCTACACGAGGGCCCCTCCTCTCGTCGCCTCTCATCTTGGTCGCCGTTGTCGCTCGCTGACCATGCTCGGGACCGCACAGCCCTCGGTGCCTCCGTAGGATCGTAGGAACGTAGGAGCATCCTCTCGTCCGTGCTCGCTGCTCTGTCGCTACACGCAAATCCATACCACACCTTGGCGAGCAAGGGGGTCTAGGCCCCTCGGTCTCGTCGCGCGTCGAGCGTTGGGTTCTGAATCAGCACAGGCGCAGTGGAGCAGTGAGGAGATCTGTGTCATGTCGCCGCCGGCAACCAGGATCAAGCGCGACGTTGACGAGGCGCAGGAGAGAGGGGCACACGATGAGCCAAAGGGAGGGAGGAGTAAACATCGCCGTCTGCCCTTCGGCGCCACTAGCGCGGTGACCATTGCGTCTCCCCGCACGGCGACCACTTTGAATGACACCACACGCGCCACACGGTACACGGTGCATAAGAAGCCTTGCTCACTGTCCCAATGGTCACTCTCTCCACCATCCACACCACCTCGCTCAACCTTTGATTGCTTCTCTCTTTGATCCATCCACTACACTCTCCACGCCACCACACCCTCATCACACCCATCACACCCGCACACACCGCACCCCCCATCTGTCTGTCACGGCGTTCCCCCAGCACAGCCCTCGGCCGGCAGCTCCCAAGCCTCCCCCACCCATCACCCACTTCCCACTTCCCAATCGCCACCTTCCTCTGATCCACCCTCCGCCACTCGCCACCCGACTCGCCCTCGTCAACAACACATAAAGGCCTCCCCCAGTCACACGACCTCTCCTGTTCCAATGTCTCTTCTCCGTCTTCGCCTTGGCTCCACGCCCAGTAAGCACTCATCACCTTCCTCGCTCACCCCAGCCACCATGGACTACCTCACAGTCTTCGCCACCCGCAGCCTCGTCCTCTTCCCGCGCAGCACCACCGCCGCGCCTCTCTTCCCCGCCCAGCGCACCCTCGCCCCACACCCAGTCGAGATGCCCCTCTACGCGCTCATGCGCGACGACACACACTGCGCCTGGTACCTCGTCGACCACGTTCTCGAGGCACCGCGTGCCGCCGGCGGCGTCGCCCGCGAGCTCGAGATGGAGGCCGAGGTGCTCGTGTGGGAGCAGATCGACCGCGCCAAGATGTTTGGCCGCGCACTCGCCTTACTGTTCGGCAGCTCGAGCGACGTCAGCGAGGAGGAGCTGCGCGACCTCGCCGCCAAGCATGGCCTCGGACTCGCTGCACCCACCGGCGGCCTCCTCCCCGTCGTTCAGCGGCATTACCGCGAGGATGCTCCGGCCATCCTCGCCTAGGCAGCTCGCTACCGCCCCGAGGTGCGGCAGCGCCCCCCTCTCGCCACCGATCTCCCATCCCCATGATTCTCCACCGCCAGCGCACGATCCGAGCCCGTCAGCAATGTCCCCCAATGCAAGCAGCCAGCCAGTTCCCACACCACCCATGTCGATACCCCACTGATACCTCGTTCCCATCCAGTTGACAAGACCGCAGCCACTGTATCCCATTGTCTATAGCAAATGCATGTTGGGTTTCCCTGTGCGGAATGGGTGCCCCGGCCGAGTCGGCAGGAGGCCTTGTGTGGGGCACTGGAGCTGCCGTTGAAGGGGGTGGGTCAAGGGGTGGCGTCTGATGCAGTTTAGCCAGCGTGCTCGGGTGCTGCACCCTGCAGTGCGTTGACAGAGCGAGACCTGCACAGCCCCGAGCGACGCGACACTCGCGTTCTTGGGTGCAATCGCATCCTGCACCCTGCAGTGGGGCCGTGGGTCAGTGCGCGATCGCTGTTGAATGATACGCCCATGGCCACGACATGTGCCGGCCGTGCTGCACCCACCCTTGCTCGTAGGCTCCAAGTCGCCGGCTGCCAGACTTCGCTCGAGTGGTCACGCGATCAAGATACCGCGACGAGCTGTTTGCCGTGTCTCATGCCTTATACGCCGCAGCATTCCACACGGCAGTTTGTGGTTTGGAAGGACGACACATGATTGTCCGAGGTATGCTGCTCCTGTGCCGCCGGCCGTGCAGATAGCACTAGTTTCCCCGTGGCGCCCTCGTATCTGGTGCAATTGCGCAGGAGGTGTCGTATCGTTCCTCGGGGTGCCTCGCCTTATCCGACGCGTGTATCTGTGCAGAGTCGAGTCAAGTTGCTACGATAACGACAACAATGTCTCTCTCGCGATCTCTTGCACGGTGGCGCAATTGCCAGTTGCAGCCACCGCAGTACCGCAGCGCGTCGCAGTGTGACAGCACGCGTCGAGGACCACCTCCACCGCAGATCCGCGAATCCGGGGTAAGAAGCAGCAAGGGCGCAAGGGGTAGGCCACGCGATCGCCACGCGCATCTCATGCCGATCCCTCCTGGATGATCCCAGGCACAGCGTTCGGTCGGCCAAAAGTTGGGTCCATGTTTGCGGCCACTTCCGCTCTCTTCCACTCCATCTCCATCACACTCTCCCATTCAAAATGCTCGGCCTCCGCCTCCGCGCAGCAACGGCAGCCCCCGCCCGCGCCTTCTCCACCTCGGCCCTCGCTGCCAACGCCGTCAAGGTGCCCGTCGCCCTCATCGCCCAGCTGCGCAAGGCCCACCCCGTCCCCATGGCCCAGGCCCGCGAGGCCCTCGAAAAGTCCAACCTCGACGTCGACGCCGCCATCGCCTACCTCTCCTCGGCGACCGGCGCGAGCGCCCAGAAGAAGGCAGACAAGGTCGCCGGGCGCGAGACGAGCGAGGGCGCCATCGCCGTGAGCCTCCTCGGCGGGCGGCGCGTCGGCATGGTCCACCTCGCGTGCGAGACCGACTTTGTCGCGCGCAATGACGTCTTCCGCAACGTCGCCAAGGGGATCGCCGAGACGGCCGCCTTCCTCGACGTGCCTGGGACCGAGGAGGCGCCTGCACCAGCAAAGGGCAGCGACCCCGTCCAGGTGTTCCCTACCGACCAGCTGCTCGCCGCGCCGTTGATCTCGCTTGCCGAGGGTGAGGCCAGCAAGGAGAGCCAGAGCATCTCGCAGCTCCTCGTCGCGTCCGTCTCGCAGACCGGCGAGAACCTCCAGCTCCGCCGCGCCGTGAGCTTTGCCGCCCCCTTCCCCGTCAAGGCTGGGCGCCGGTTCGTCCCTGGAGCGTACACCCACGGCGGCGACGCGAGCACCGGCAAGATCGGCGGTATCGTCATCCTTGACGTCGCGGCGACCGGCGAGACCCCCGTCAACCTCCTCCTCGGCAAGAAGCCCGAGCTCGAGGAGGAGCTCAACGCCCTCGCGCGCAACCTCGCGCGCCAGGTCGTCGGGTTCCCCACCAAGGCGCTGAACCCTGGTGAGGGCGTTGCCGAGGAGGAGGCGCTGCTCACGCAGCCGTTCATGATGGGCGGCAGCGACAAGCCCGTCGCCGAGGCCATCAAGGCCTGGGGCGAGGAGCGCGGGCTCGAGGTCGAGATCATGACGCTCCGCCGCTGGAGCACCTCGGACGAGCTCTAATTGTATAATTTAGTCACACTGCATGCACTCATCGCTCAGACTGGGATACATCTAGGCTACAGCGTCTACTTCTACTTCTAAGAGGTAGAGAAGGCCGTCAGTGCGGCCGGCTTGAACACGGGCAAGATGTGCGCCTCCGTGTTGAAGACGTGCTCGTCGAGGCGGATGTGGTCCGAGTCGTCGAACAGGAGGTAGAGGTACTCTGCGTGTCAGCCATGTCCCTGATGTCGTACTCACTGAGCGTCTCGGAGAGCCAGAACGTCTCCATGCGGTCCTCCTGGAGAGGCGGGTCGACGCGCACGTCCTTGACGATGGCGTACCCGCCGCTCTCGACACGGCAGTGCTTGCGGAACGCCTCGAAGATGCGCCACCCCCACTCGCGGTACCGCTCGTCGCCGGTGGTGCGGTAAGCGAGTAGCAGCGACTCGACCGTCTCGGGACGGAGGATGTTACGCGCGTCAATGAGGTTCTCGCCGGGCTTGATGTACCAGTCAAGCGTGTCGGCGCGGTCCTCGTGCCCGCGCACGAACATGGCTATCTCGGGCGCGAGGCCGCTCGGCGTGTTGTAGGTCTCGACACAGCTCTCAACGATGCCCCGCCCGACGACAAAGTCCTCCTGGTCTCTGGGGTCGAGCGCGTGCCAGTCAAGATCGCGGGTGTTGCCCTCGGTCACACCGAGCAGGAAGCTCCCGCCGAGGAAACACACCAGGTGGTCCTGCTTCGGGACGACCTGCCACGTTCTGCGGTCAGCTGGAGACAACGTCAAAGCTCACTGTTGCTGTGTCTGCGGGTGCCTCGCCGGGTGCAGCTCCTGGGTGAAGACGAGACCGCTCTTCTTCGTGCGGCCAACAAGATGCTTCTTGATGCCCGCCATCGCCTCGTCATACATGTCGCGGTAGACGCTCTCCTCGCGGTTGGTCTGGAGGTACTGCTTGAGGAGGTACTCGTAGTACGAGTCACCGCGGGACCCGAGGCGGATCTCGGAGAGCACGAAGCCGCCAGTCTCGGGCGAGATGAAGATGGGCGCGATGCCGTCATTGACGATCTGGTTCTTGATCACGCGTGTCGCAGTCTCAGCCTTGCGCCAGTACACCATGTCGCCGGTGAGATGGGAGAGGTACTTGAACTCGAGCTGGAGCGTGGTGGCCTCTGCCAGGGACGAGAAGCCCTGGTTGTCGCGGTCGGGCACGCCGGTGCGCGTGTGCAGGTTGATGCCGGACCAGGGGATACCGGTGGGGCTCTCGAACGCGCCGAGGAGACGGTCGGCGAGGTCAACGGCGCGCTCGAGGTAGAACGGCGCGTCAGCCGCGATCTCGGGGTCGTCGCTGATGCTCGTGAGGTAGTGCGCCGCCTCGAGGCCGCCGAGCACACGGATCGTCGTCTCGAACATGTTGAACGTGGCGTCGCGGTCAAAGTCGAGATGCGTCTTGCACCAGTCCGCCGCGCGGCGGTACTCGTCCTTGAAGCCCATTATGAGGAGCGAGTCGAGCGAGTCGATGACAGTGTATCCAATGCTGCCGACCTCGGAGAGGTTGGACCCGCCGCACGAGAGGGGGTGCAGCTCGTCCATGCCAAACGCGCACTTCTCGTACGCGTCCCAACTCCACTTGAACGCGTCGCGCACGGCCTCGCGCTTCTCCTCGTCTGCCTCGAGGTGCAGCTTGGTGGGCGATACGCGTGGAATGTCGTCCTCGGCGAGGTACCCGAACCGGACGCCCGGCAGATCCATCTGCATCTGCGAGCTGCTGCGCTCCTGCGGCTTGGGCCAGATCGCGTCGCGCACCTTTGGCCACGCGTTGTATGCTGCCAGGCCCGCGGTCAACGCGACGGCCATGAACACCATGCGCTTGGTGCGGTCAGGCTCGGCGGCCTGCGGTCAGCATGGTCAGCGGACTGGGACTACCTTGCCTGCGGGCGGCTGCGCCTGCGGTGGCTTGGCGGCCTGCGTCTTGCGCTGGCGGACTTCGCTCATGGTCGATGAAGATGCGAGGGGTTGCCGAGAAAGCAGACTGCGGAGACACGTCGAGCAGGATGGGACGCGGGGCCCACCTCCACCCCCTCCTTGTTGAATCCACCCACTTTAGGCACTCCGAAGGTCGACAATGAGCTCGCACATTGTGTTAACGCCAACACCCTCTTGCTCATCTCACACATCCACACACCCATCATCACATGTATAGATATCCCCCTCGCTGTGGACATTGTCTGAACGGTCGCGCGCAGCATCCCCTCCGGCCGTGAGAACAGCAGCGACGGCGTCCCTCGTCACCGTCATCTCTGGTGCTTGTCATGAGCCCTCCTCGCATACTTACACAGATCCACCTCCTCCCGATCTTCATGCGAGTCAACCGGCCCTCGGCCCTCGGCAGCCAGCAGGATGCCATCTCCTCTCCAGCTCTCAAGCTCGCTCACAAGCGAAAACAGAAAGAAGACACTCTCGCGGCTAAACCAAGATCTTATCCGCCCCTCCGTGATACCGGCATCCTCTCCGTGCTTTCCGCCCCCGCAACCACCCATGCAACCCCACGCACTCCCACGGGCAACGCACCCCCAGGTCGGCCTTCAACCCATTCCGCTCGGACACAGTTCTGCAGTGGTCGTCTCCGTTAGCCCTCTCACTGTCGACCACTGTGATGGGCCGCCCCAGTTAGGCAGCACACCATCTCATCCGCACCAGTACCCGCATGCACCAATATAGCATGCGGACCCACACAGTCGTCATTGCAGGCTAGCAGTCGGATCGGGCGGAACGGCAGTGAGTGCAGTGAGCAAATGAGAGACGACGTAAGACGGTGACTCTCGTCAGCAATCGGCCAAGTCCGACAGATGATTTTCAGGGACTTCGGGACTTCGGTGGTGAGTGACACTGCTGTGAGGTGTGGGGTCTGACGACCAGCGGCCAACAGTCTCTTGACACTGCATACTCCTCCAGACCACGACGACAAGACGCGATTCGATGACGACCGCGCAGCAAGACCCCCAACGCGCCCAACAATAAACCTCACCCTACCACTTCTCTCCGCCGCTCCCTCTGTGGCACCGCCATCGCCATCATGAACCCCCGCCAGCCATCTCCCTCTCCCACCCTCGAGCTCGCCACGGAGCCCTCATCGCCAGATCTCCGACCTCAGGCGGACATGCTCAGCCCCCCTGTTCGCGCCACGAGCCCGCCTCTCCACGCCTCCGAATCCAACCCAGATCCACGGCGACAGCGAAGCCGACATGGAGCACCCCTCGCGCGTGCTCCGAGCTCGTCATCGTACGCCGGGCAGAGCCTGCGACGCATGGCGACACACGAGACGGGCGAGTACGTCGTGGACGACCTCGACGCGACGTCGCTGCATACGCACCACGAGGGCGACGAGGACAGTGATGGCGCCCGTGGGAGGGACGGTGCGCCTGCCCCTGGATCTTCGGAGGAGACCGACCCCCCACGAGACGAAGAGGAAGCGGTCCCTGGTGAGAAGAAGAACAAGTACGAGCTGCAGGACCAGACAAACCTGCTACCAGTGCGGCAGGTGATCGTCATCTTCATGGGCCTGAACTGTGCGCTGTTCTGCTCGCTGCTCGAGCAGACGATCGTTACGACGGCACTACCAACCCTCGGCAAGGTCTTCAACCAGGCGGCCATCTCGTCATGGGTGGGCACGGCATACATGCTCACCTCGACGGCGCTGCAGCCGGTGTACGGGCGCCTCTCAGACATCTTTGGGCGCAAGTCGGTGCTGCTCGGCTCCCTCGTCATCTTCATGCTCGGCTCGCTCGCATGCGCGCTCAGCACCAGCATGATCATGTTGATCATCTTCCGCGCCATCCAGGGCATCGGCGGCGGCGGCATCCTCACCCTTGCCCTCATCATCAGTGAGCCGACAACCACCGCGTGTGCCTGACCTCAGTCTCGGATGTCGTATCCCTCAAGGACCGCGGCAAGTACCAGGGCATCACTGGCGGCGTCGTCGCCGCTGCCAACTCGCTCGGCCCCATCATCGGTGGCACGTTCACAGAGAAGGTCACATGGCGCTGGTGCTTCTACATCAACCTGCCCATCACGGGCGTGGCCATCCTCGTCATCTTCTTCCTCCTCCCGCTGAAGAAGGTTCACGGGTCGGCGACCTCCAAGCTCCGCAAGCTCGACTACTATGGCTCGATTCTCACGCTCGCGTGGGCCGTGCCGTTTCTCATCGCGCTCTCGTGGGCGGGCACGATGTATTCCTGGTCGTCGCCAGCCGTCCTCGCCCCGCTCATCATTGGCATCGCTCTCGGCTTCGTCTTCATCTTCGTGGAGATGAAGCTCGTCCCCCTCCCGCTCATCCCCATGTACATCTTCCGCAACATGACCGTGGCGGCGAGCATGGCCACGAGTTTCTGCAACGGCGCGGCCTTCTACGCCACGCTCTACTACCTCCCGCAGTACTTCCAGGTTGTGCGCGGCGAGTCGCCAATCCAGTCTGCCGTGGACATGCTACCCCTCACCTTCGTGCAGGTGTTCTGTTCCTTCTGGTGAGTCTGGTGTCCTCCACGGCCACCGTCTCCACGGTCGTTCCCCTCCCCCCCGCTAACCCCAGCTCTGGCTATCTCGTCTCGAAGACGGGAGACTACAAGTGGAACCTCATGGCGGGCTTCTTCATTTGGACAATCGGTCTGGGTGAGTGTGCCAAACAGCCTGCTGAAAGGACGCGCGCGCTAATACCAGGGATGATGTCGTCCATCGGACCGTATACCTCCAAGCCGCACATCTACGGCTACCAGGTCCTGATCGGAGTGGGCGCCGGCCAGACATTCCAGACGTCGCTCATCGCGATCCAGGCGAGCGTCGACCGCAAGGACATGGCCACAGCGACTGGCACGCGCAACTTCCTCCGCATGCTCGGAGGCACGGTCACACTCGCAGTCTGCACAGCCATTGTGAACAACATCGCGCGCAAAGTGCTCGACGAGGTCTTCCCCGACGACATCGTGACCGAGATCCTGGGCGCGCCGACCGAGCTCGCGGCCATGGGCTTCAACGACGAGCAGATCCGTCTGGTGCGCGAAGCATACAACAGTGGTATCAACGGGTGTTTCTGGTTCGCGGTGCCAATGGCGGGCATCTCGTTCTTCATCACCGTCTTCTTCATCAGGCGCGTGAGCTTGAAGCGCGACGACGACGAGCAGAAGAAGGCCGAGGGCAAGGCGTGGGCCGAAGCGCATAAGAAGCACAAGCGGTCCACACCGTCCGAGTCGAGCGACACGGCTGTGGAAGGGAGCCCGAAGGAGATGCCGGGGACCGTGGAGAAGGCGCCGGTCGACAAAGCGCCATCATCTTAGTTTACAATAATGCATGGTTGTTTTCCAGGGCAGATGTGTACTTGGATGCTTCGTGAGGTTACGACGTTCAGGTCATAGCTGGCCGCGCCGTGTTGACGTACCATACATAGGACCATATGGATCCTGCAACCCCTTCATCCCCATTGTGGGGCTATTCAGAGGAGGCCGCAACGTTGTGGTGAAATTGGAGAGGACGTCAGAAGTGGAGGTGACGTTGTAGGGTGAGGCGGACAACGATTTTAACCTTGTTAAAATCTTCTTCACAACAGGTAACACGAACGACAACTCATCGAGAGCGCTCGTTCAACCACTCTTATTGTCACTTACCGTCATTCCCACTGCCAAACCACACCATTCACCCCCATCCTACCATCCAACACACCCTCGTCGACTAGAGCGCACCACAACACACCCACACCCACACCTAAACCACAAAACCCACGTTCACGTTATACCCACCCACGCTATCGACCGGCACCTCTAGCGCTCACCGCGAGCTCACGATCAAGACGCACCACGATCGACACGTACGCGAGACGCTATGTAGGACATGGATATGGTAGCGAGCAGCCAGTTGAGTAACTTGGAGAAGACGTCCCCCTTCGGACAGAGCAACATTCTGGCGTGGACGGGGTGTCCACCCGAATTTCCTCACAGCGTCCAGAGCGTCTAAGGAGAAGCTGACGGAAGACTGCAAGTGACAGAGTTTGCTCACAGGGTGAAGATCACGGCTCTCCGCATCAACAACAACATCGATCGTGTCGCTTCAAGCGTTGCTCACTCCCCAAGTGTCGCCCACTTCACGATACCACCACCTACCTCATTAGTTGCGCAGTACCTCGATACGCACACCTATACGCCAAACCCACGTAATCGCCAACCCGTCTCTATACCCGAATCGACCCACCTCTCACGACGTACGCCCGGCACCGGCAGGCTCGCTCCACAAGGTTTTCCCCTTCCACGTCACCGCATCCCTTGTACATGTCGCTAGGAGATGGATATTGTCATGCGGCACCGGCAGGCTCGCTCCACAAGGTTTACCCCTTCCACGTCACCACATCCCTTGTACATGTCGCGCCGTGGCACTGTGGCGGTCCATGCGCCCCCAGCCTGTCTGATATAAGCCTAGTCTGTCCATAGTTGCATCCCAACGAGAGATCAAGTCCATTCCCCTGTCTATTGCGACTCCCTTGGGCCCGAGTGATCACCTCAGCCCAGTCCGCCACTTGTGGTATCCCCGCCGTGCACGACAGTCCGTGTTCGACGTGGCATACATGGGACCATACTTGTTCTGTACCCCCTTCATCCCCAGACAAGACCTGCCTTTGTTGACCTCGCCCCTACAGTGAGGACTGGCATTGGAGGAAGGCTGACCTTAGGTATGACCCCCGACCCTCGGGTGCTGCGATCGGGGCACGGTTCAAGACGCGATGGCGGTTGACCATTCCCCAGACCTCAAGGTTGAGGTCCGCGCTCCTGTCGTCTTTGGCCGCCCCAACCTCAAGAATTTCGTCCGCGGATTCCGCCGAACGTGAAGCCCGGAGGCGCCCAGTGTCGCGGTCGTGCACACCGCCGAGGACCTCGTCGACATGTTCGACTTTGACTTCGACGCAGTGCAGCAGATCCTGGACGAGCGCGTCCGCTCAAACTACCTGTGCAAGAGGGATGCCATGCCCCGAGGCTCCCTCGGCTACCTCCTGCTCAAGTGGCAGGACGGTCAGCTCACGCTGTACAGCGGTGAGACACGCAATGCGAAGAAGCGCACGCGCGTGGACCACTTCAAGTTCGACGGCCGTGCCTTCAGCCACGTGCTGTTCGTGGTCGCGTTTAAGCTCAGCGCACGCGCACGGGGCCACAAGGACGAGGAGATCTTCCTCCGCATGGGGGAGCAAATCCTCCTCTCCCTTCTCAACCTGGCGGACTCGGCCGACTGGGTGCGGTACATGGAGGGCAAGGGCGTCGTCTGGTGCCCCAAGAGGCGCTTCTACGGGCAGAACAACGCTGCCAACGCCATCAGCATCAAGTATTCGTAGCAGCGTCGTGCGCCAGCAACTTGTAGAAATTTGATATATGCAGCATCCTTTCCTGAACCCTGTACTACGGCGAGCAAAAGATAGATGCTATCGGTAGCGGTTGAGAACAACGGTGCGTCTACAGCATGTAGCGCTGTGGCGCTGTCTTTGCATACAGTACCTCGCATGTGTAGAGAGGCGGGGAGGCGATGCTCACGGCAGCCTCGCGGCCGCCGTACTGTCGTGGCGCCACCCAGCGTCACCCCGTACATCCGCACGTCCGTGCGACCACATCCGCACGTCCGTGCGACCACATCCGCACGTCCGTGCGACCTCACGTGATCCATACGTCTATAGCTATATAGACCGCTCCACGGACCTACAGTCCGTCAACGTATGTATCACTCAGTCTCTAGTCACTAGACTCCTCACGGATCAAGTCCACTGTCGCCGGCCTCGAGCACCCCGACACTCGGTGTACCCTCAATCCACGACACGTACGCGGCTCGTGCCGTCTCTGGGACACATATAAGCAGACTAGTACATCGTCTAGATCGATGCAGAACTGCGTTCAACTCCACAGGTACAATGTAGCTTCCATGGATGCTAACGATAGAAGGGTATAGTAGAGGTAGCATATGGCGCAGAGGCGTGTGCATACATCGCTGGTAGGCCTCGTAGCGACCAGTAGGTATGAAAACAAGCCCCTCATATCGATAGCTACGTTATGCTCTTCGTAGTCCTGTACAAGACCTGCCCTTGTTGTCCTTATTCATCCTTGGGTGCCAGCGGCGATATCTGCTCACTCCCGGTCCTCCTTGTGCTCCATCGCACCCTTCTCCTCGTCCTCCGCCTCCGGGGCACCTCCGTCCTCGCCGCGGATGGTCGTCTCGCACTGGTATGTGGGGAACTTGCGCGTCGGCACGCCAGCCTCGAACATCTCGTCGAGCTGCTCCAGGTGACGGCCCTTGAACTCGGGGACCATGAACCACACCCAGACGACAGCGACGGGCGAGAAGGCGCCGTAGATGAACTGCGTCATGCCCTGCTGTCAGCTGCTGTCCCCGTTGCGTCAACTCACGCCGAGGTCCGCGTACTCCGGGTTGGCGAGGATTGGCTGGACGAGGTTGACGATGAGGCCGACGGCGTAGCCGGACCATGCGCCGAGGGCGATCGACTTCTCGCGCAGCGCGGCACTCGGCGTCTCGGCGGTGACGGTCCAGCAGACGGGGCCCCAGGAGATGCCGAACGCCAGCATCCAGATGACGAAGGCGGCGATGATGGCCTTCTGCCCGCTCGCGTTCGGGTTGTCGCCGCTGGCAGCCGAGATGCCGCCCACGGTGAACATGCTGATGCCCATGGCGATGGCGCCACCGAGGAGGAGGGGCCGGCGACCGAGGCGGTCCGGGCCAAGGGCGGAGACGATGAGGTTGAACGCGAGCTGCGCGGACTGGAAGATGAGGAGGAGGCCGATGACGTCCTTGATCTTCATGCTCTGCAGGATGACGACGAGGTAGTTGTTGACGGCCGAGACTGGGGTCAGCGATGTCTGTGGGAGGACTCACTTCCCTGGCCCTGCTGGAGGCAGCCCATGGAGAGGACGATGAGCGTGCGCCGGAGGTTGCCGCCGTTGCGGCGGAACAGGTCGAGGTAGGAGGTACCGCCGGCGAGCTCCTCGTGGTGCTTCATCGCAGCGCTCAGGTCGCTGACCTCGCGCTCGGCGTCAAAGCCCGCGACGCGCAGGCGGCGGACCGAGTTGACGGCCTTCTCGGGCTGGTTCGTCTCGATCAGCCAGCGGGGCGACTCGGGCAGGAACGGCGTGCCGATGATCATGATCGCGGGGATAACCCTGGCGTCAGTACAGTACAGGCGAAATGGGGAGACGTACATCTGGAGTCCAATGGGGAGGATCCAGGGCAGCTGGTCGGTGCGGTGCTGCAGGCCGTACATGGTGCCCGTGGCGAGGATGCCGCCGACGTACTGCACCATGGTGTAGACGTTGACGACCAGGCCGCGGATGTTCGAGGGCGACACCTCGCCGAGATAAGTCGGGACGACAGCGCTCGCGACACCGACGCTCGAGTTGACGATGATCTTGCCAACAACGAGCTGCCACCACTTGGACGCGACCGGGCGGTCGCCGACGACGCTGGTGGCCTGGATGACGGAGCCGACGATGGCGACGATGCCGAGGGCGACGAACGCGGCGCGGCGGCCGTAGCGGCGCGAGAAGTCAGGAGAAATCATGCACCCGATCATGATACCGGCGGTGCCGAGCGCGCTGGGGTCAGCCGAGGTCATGTACCGACTTACGTTCCGCAGGACTGCTGGATCGCCGAGAGGGTAGGCCTGCCATCCGTACCGGTCGACTGGCCGTAGTACTCGTTGAACGACTTCTGGCCGAGCGCCGAGCCCCACCAGCCATTGTCGTAGGCAAAGGTGAGCGAGCCCAGGGAGCCGAAGAAGACGGCGAAGACTAACGCCGGGGTGAGCGTTGCGCGAATGTCGGCGAGGCCGTGGAGCTTGGAGGACATAGTGGGAGTGTGTGGCGATCGGTGCCGGTGGTGCCCCTCCGACAGACGTGGCCGGGGTAGATATAGACGTGTGGAGCACCACGGTTGTGTCTCAGCGATAAAGTGAACGATGCGCGTGGGTGATCGCGCGGCAAACACATCTGCTCATTAATGGCCAGCAACATTGCGCATCAGGTTGTGGCAAAAGCTGCTGATGTTGCCGGCCGTATCAGCCGGAAAAGTGGGGTGCGGAGGATATCACGGCGAAGGGGACACGGGCCCCGAGCCCCGAAAACGAACGCCGAGCCATCTTGGCAGGCGCATGGAAGCAGGAGTGGGCGGAGCAGAAGCAGGGAGTCGGGTGGCGTCTTGGGATTATTGACCCGGGGCCCTGGAGATGGGGCGGATCAACTTCGGATGATCGCCGCTGGTGCCGGCTGTTATGATTATACGCTGCTGGGCCGTTGGCGGTTGTTGTTTCGGCAGTTGCGTGCGGGCGCGCCCTGAGTACGGCCGGACTCGTGCACCATCGGCTCTGCTCTACATATGAGGAGCACCGCATGACCAGGAGCACCACAGAACCGCCATGACCAACAACAACTCTGACACTTTCAGCCCGCGCCCACGCGCCGCCATCGCCGCGGATATCGGCACGGCGCTGACCGTCTCGCCCAACGACCGCTTCATCGTGCGGCACGCAGCCCGCACCGAGCCGTTCTACTACCTCGGCGACACGGCATGGGAGCTCTTCCACCGCCTCGACAGCGCCGAGGCCGAGCTGTACCTCCGCAACCGCGCGGCCAAGGGCTTCAACAGCATCATGATTGTTGTCATGGCCGAGCACGGCGGCCTCGACTACCCGAACCGCGCGGGCGCGTGGCCGTTCCACCCCGCCAACACCTCCGCGAAGGGGTACGTGCCGGACATGGCGCGGCCCAACCCCGCCTACTTTGACTTTGTGGACGAGGTTGTTGCGCTCGCCTCCACCCTCGGGATGACCATCGCCCTTGTGCCCACCTGGGGCCGGTACATCAACGGCGGGTACTACGGCGACCCAATCCTCTTTGACGAGGAGAACGCGCGATCTTTCGGCCGCTTCCTGGGCGAGCGGTATCCGTTCCACCCCTTCGTGCTCGGCGGCGACAGCAACCGGCACTGGAATCCCGCATTCAACGAGGTGCGGAACGCCGGCGGGGACGTGGCCGACCTGCCGGTGATCGACTTCGGTGCGGTGACGGAAGCCATGGCCGCAGGTCTTCGGGAAGGCGAGGCGGCCGCAATTGCCGCGCTCGACAACGACCTCAAAGCCCAGGCGGAGGGGTACGAGACGTTCATCACCTTCCACTCGGCGCAGGGTGAGATGGCAGTGGGGCCCGCTAACGCCAGTCTGGCACCCGAAGGGCATCGAGACGACCGCGTCGGCGCAGTTCCCTGACGCGGACTGGCTCTCGGTCGACTGCGTGCAGACAGGCCACTACGACGGGCCGAAGCCCGAGCGCGTCGCGGCCACACCGGGCATCGCCCAGGTCAGCGGCCTCGACCCGCTGTGGTACTCCAAGTCGTCGTACATCCCCATGCGCCAGATGTACGCTGCGCGGCGGCGGGATGGGCGCCCGCGCCCCGTCCTCGACCTCGAGGCGCACTACGAGTCCACCCATGTGAGTCGAGACACGTGCCTGGTCTAACATCAGCACTGGTTTGACGAGAAATACCCCCTCTGGACGGCCGACGACATCCGCAGCGGCATGTGGCAGGGCCTCTTTGCCGGTGCGTGCGGGTACACGTACGGCGTCAACTCGATCTGGCAGATGCACCACGCCGCGTCGAAGACCCACCCGCCCATCGCGCAGCCGACGACGGCGAGCGTCGACTGGTTCCTGGAGCTCGACCTGCCCGGCGCGTTCTACGCTGGCGTCGCGAAGCAGATCCTGCTCACCTTGCCGGGGTACTTCAGCCGCGTGCCGGACCAGGGGTTCATTGTCTCCGACACGGGGGAGCGCGAGGGTGAGCGGGCGGGCGACAAGCTTGTCTCGGGCATGCGCGCAGACGGATGGGCCGCGGTGCACCTCCCGTACGGCGGCGCAGTCGAGGTTGATCTCGCCCGCGCGACTCCGGAGGCGGAGGGGTGGAAGGCGTGGTGGGTCGACCCGCGGTGTGGTGGACGCGAGGTGTTTGAACGGGGCGACAAACTCGACGTGCGCTCCTTCTCGGCCCCAAGCGCGGGCTCTCTCGCGAACGACTGGATCCTCCTCCTCACCGCTGATCCGTATCCGTTGTAGTCTGGGTGTGTGATGTGATGTACACTCGATAGTACCTGGGATTAGTGGCGGTGCGACGCGTGTGTCCTCGTCTCAGCGTTGCAGTTTTGCGGTCGTCAGCCTTGCAATGAGCGAGTGTTCGGCATGTACCCAGTCCAAGCATCGCATCAACCAGTAGCCAACTTCCCAGATGTGCACAGTCATTAAGTCTGGGGATCAGCGACGCTGCGCAAGGCACTCACAGTTCAACAAACCCTTCCAACCTATCCATCCACCCCAGCCCCTCCCGCCACATCGGCTAGAACCGCGAGAACTGGCTCCCGACGCGCTCAGCCTCAGCGAGCAGCGCGCGCGTTTCGGCGCGCTCCGCGTCCGACTGGTCCCGCCCGAACCTCCGGCGTCCGATGCCGATCAGCCACGCCATCGCGATCACGAGTATGAGGAGGCCGATAGAGAGCGCGAGCGTCAGAAAGCCGACCCACGGCCACATGCCGATCCGCGGGTCGGGAGTGGGTGTTGGTGTTGCAGGAACCATGGCAGGTGGTCGTGTGACGTTATCTCTGGGGTGTGAGGGGCTCCGTGGGGAGGTACTGGAAGGACGAGAGGGAGGTGCCGAGACGGTCGTCTGCACCTTTGCTGTTAGCTATCCGCCACTTGTCAGCCCGGCCATCACCCACCTGATAAACTAAAATGAAGCGTTGATGAGATGTGGGCAATGCCAAGGCGCAGATGTGCGTGTTTCCAGAGTATCCCCACCTCTAAGCTCACATGACCCGCCCGCGGATCATGTCCCGTACATCCGGCCGACATCCAGTGCCTACCGTCCACAGTCTGCGACATCTTGCAGTTGCATTGCTTCTTTCCTACTAGAGCTACAGCTTTGCAGGGCGGTTCGGCTTGGAGTAGGGGTACATCGACCCGTGCACTCCGCCACGACCGTACGGCACGCCCCCCATGGGAATGCTCATCATTCCACCCCGGCGGCGACCGTAGTGGTCGTCAGCGTGCGAACGCGCGACTTCTGGATTCTCCTCCATCTCCTTGCGCAGGTGCTCGACCTGCTTGATGAGGGCCTCGCGGAAGTTGTGCGTCTCACCCGCGGCGAGAGTAAGGAGGGTCGAAATGCTGCCATCAGCCCAACACTCTTCTGAAATGACGACTCACAACGCCTCCTTCATGTACGCGAACGAAAAGTCGTCCGTCTTGTCCGCAAACTCGCCGACGAGGTCGTCGGGGAACTCGATCTCCTTGTTGTCCTTGAGCTTGTTCTGCCAGTAGCGGGCGTAGTCCTGGCGCTGCTCCTTCGTGGGGTTGGGGAACGTGCTGGGGTCAGCTAGTTCGCCGACTGAGGTACGTACTACTTGCGGTCGAAGCGGGACGGGCGGTTCGACAGACCCGGGTCGAGGCGGTCGAAGTGGTTGGTCGTCCCGATCTCCTGTCAGCCCAGTCGGGGAGGCGCTCACCATGAGAATACCATCATTCTCGTTGATCCCGTCAACCTCGTTGAGGAAGAAGCTACGGTTCGGGTCGGTGATGATGCTGTCGAGGTCCTCAAGTACAAGGATGCACGGTGCCTCCTCCCGCGCACGCTGGAAGATCTCGCGGATGCTAAACTCGTCACCCATGAAGCCTGCGTCAGCGGTGCCAGGCTCTCACGCACTGGTGAACGTCTTGACGTAGAGGGTCGGAAGCTTGACCTCGTTCATGATGGCCTTGAGGCTGATCGTCTTGCCATTGCCCGGCGGGCCGAGGAAGATGAGCCCCCGCTTCCACGGCACGTTGAGCCTCTTGTACGTCCCTTCGCTCTTGAAGAACGTGCGGTAGTCGTTCTGGACGCTCTTCTTGAATTCGGGGTCGAGCACGACATCGTCCCACGACGCCTTCTGCACGGCCTCCCAGAGGTCGCGGTCCGGCCGCCAATGGCCCATCTCAAACACCCAGATGACGTCGCGAACCGAGTTGCCAAACTGCAGGACCTCCTGGACCAGTGCGTCCGCATCGCTCTTCTTCTTGGTAACAATGTGCCACTGCGACATCGGCCCGACGAATTCGTCGGGCCACTGGAGTTAGTTCGGCTAGGCGAGGCGAGTGACGCACCGTTGCCATGATGACATCGTACTCGGCATCGCGCCATGCCACCTGCCACCCGCCAAACACCGAGGTCTCCACCGCAGTACCGTCGCCGTCGCGCCGACGTCGCGGGCGCGAGAAGAATGTACGCTTAATCTGTTTGATGTCTGGGAGCTCGCGCACCAGCACGGGCTCCTTGCTCGCGCCCGCCCAGGCATGCAGGTCGAAGCCGTATTCCGAGGTGGCCGTCACGGCCCGTCCGGGGTACATCTTCTCGACCTGGTCCTGGAGGTAGATGTCGATACCGTTGCGTGGGGCCGAGACTGCCGTCAGCCGCGCTCCGCGTCCATGCCACTCACAGATTTGGACGAAGCGGTCGTACAGCTTGTCCGGGTTCTTGCTCTTGTGCCCGTTGAATGCGACCTGCAGGTCATCCCTGGTCTGGTCGGGGAAGCGGAATGCTGTCGCCGTGGCGAGCAGCGTCGCTACAGTGAGAGTTGCTGGCTTCATGGTGGGATGTGGGGTAGAGGAGCGGGCGCCAGCTGTCGTCTACATGTAGTGGGACGTTGTGAGACAGGCCAGCACAGCATACTGCGAAGCTGGACGCTAACAAGACCACATGACCTCTTCCGCCGGGATCGACAGCTGCTACGGTGATGTGCATGCAGAGTGGAGACCCCACACGCGTCATTGCCAAGGCTAAATTTCTCTCCACCGGAATGCATCAACAATCAACAACCACTCCATCCACAATGCCCCTCCCATCCCTCCAGCCAGCGCGTGCGCACGCACTCCCGGCGCGCCCGTACATTGTTGACATTGTGCCGACCGCCTCGTTCCTCGCGCTGCGCCACCCCGAGCCGGAGATCACGCTAGCGGACCGCGCAACGCTGCAGGCCGTCGCGACCCTCTCTGGCGCCCACACCGCGCCCGTGACGACGGTGTGCGCCGAGTCGAGCATCTGGAGTGCTGGCAAGGATGCAAAGATTGTGCGGTGGGATGAGCGGACGCAGCGGCCCGTCGCCGAGATCAAAGGTGAGTTTAGCTGTTCTCGCTTGTAGCTGACAACAGCACACATCCGCAAGCCGTTGCCCGTTACCGCCCTCGCCGTGAGCGAGACGGGCAACCTCGTCGTGGGCGGCACCGAGGTCGTCTCGTCCGAGGCACACATCCTCTTCTGGGACCCGCGCAACCCGTCCGCGCCGGCGTACAGGCACTCGTCGACACACAGCGACGAGGTAACGCACCTCTCGTTCCTGCCGGCGTCGTCATTCTCCTCATCGAGCGTACCCGCCAAGCTGCTGCTGAGTGGCAGCGTGGATGGGTGTGTTGCGCTCTCGAACGCAGCCGAGCACGACGAGGACGAGGCGGTGCAGGCCGAGGAGAACTGGAACGCGTCGATCGCCGGTGCGGGCGCGTACGGCTGGTCGGGCGGCATGAGGGTCTGGGCCCGCAGCGACATGGACACGCTGGCGGGGTGGGGTGTGCGCGTTGGGGAAGAGGGGCTCGAGTTCGGGACTCTCGAGGAGGTGCCGAGCTCGCAGTTCAAGGCGCGCTCGCTGGCAGGCCCTTCGGGGCCACTGGGATCCGAGTACCTCGTCACGGCCGCACCAAGTCTCGGCGTCGGTCGGACCGGTGCACCAGTCGTCGCGGCGGGAACGAATGAGTGAGTTACTTGAGTGCGGTCGTAGCTGACGGCAGCGGCGCGGTGGTGCTCGAATACAATGACGGGGAGGGGTACGAGCCAAGCGCGTTCCTCCTCCCCTCGGGCGGCGGACATGCCGACGTTGTGCGCTGCATGTACCACGCGCCCGCAGACCAGGCGTTGTACACCGGCTCCGAGGACGGCGTGCTCGGCGGCTGGGGAATTGGCGACGTGCGCCTGCGGACTGGTGCGGACGGCGAGCTGGACAACGAGGCCGAGATGCAGGTCGACGACGCCGACCGGAGAGATACGCGCGAGGAGCGGCGGGGTAAGAAGGAGAAGCGGCAGAAGAAGCGGCACGCGCCATACTAGACGGATGAAGGGCTTGTTCACAGTTATTCATGCTCATTGTTCACTATATGGCGGGACGTGGCGCCATCGGCGCGTCGTTACTATTGTCTATTGCTGTCCATGGTCGACATTGCGCTTTACGCCGGAAGATCCGCCACATTCTCGTTGATGCTGAAGACACCGACGATCGACATGGCCATCGTGCGGAAGCTAAAGGGGAGCTCGGAGGGCTCGCTGAACGAGCCACCGCCGTTGCCGCACCCGCCGCCGGGCCACTGGCAGGGGTTTGAGCCCCACGGGTTGAGCGCCGCCATGCGGACATTGCTCAGCGAGTTGATGTTGGCAGGGAGCGGGAAGTCGGTGGAGCGCGTGTGGTCGAACCCGTACGCGTGGTTGCCGACAAACGTGAGGACGGTGGAGCGGTCGCCGTCGGGTGTCGTCTTGACCTGGTCAAAGTCAATGACGGTGAACGTCGACGTCGAGCCGGGCGCGTCCGAGGCGAGCATACCAGCCGTGTCGCCGGGCGTGTAGCCGCGCGGCATCGCGGCGTCGCCAGCCGGGTTGAGCCAGATGGTGCCTGTGCCGTCCACCATCCCGAGGCCCTCGAGGGTGGTCGAGTTGCCGGTGCTGATCGCACAGGGTGCGGTGCCACGCATGCATGTGAGGAGCGCGGCGAGGATGGGGCCGTCGAAGCCGGGGCGCGTGCGCCACACGCTCTTGGGGGTGCCGCCGGTGATGGCTGCGAGGACGTAGGCCGGGTTGACGCCCTCGAGGCCCGCGTAGCCCGTCTCCTCGGGCTTGGCGCTCTTCCAGTCGGGGTTGGCGTCGAGGAACTTGGCAAACGCCTTCTCGAAGAGCGGCATGAAGAAGATGGGCGTGGGCGGGTAGCCGCCACCGGGCGCGGGGAAAGCCGCGTCGAGAACGGGCTGGAAGCCGGGGTAGGGCCAGCAGCTGGGGTTGGCGTTGGTGAGAACCGGGAGCTGGTCGTCGATGGCGATGCGCTGGGTCACGCCGTCCTTCTTGAGGAGGACCTCGTAGCTCCCCTCGCCCTGGCCGACACGCGTGAACGAGTTCTTGATGCGCGACGTCCACCCACCGCTCGCTAAGCTCATGATCGCGGCCCCCATCCCGCAGTCGCCGATGCCGCCCTGCTGCACGTCGGCTGCGACGAGGTCGACGAAGCCCTCGAGCGCCCAGAGGGCGCCGCGCGATGGTGTCACGCCGTCCCCGCCGAGAACACGCTGGTACTCGTACACACAGGTCGTGCCCGGCGGGAGGGCTGGCTGTGAGTTGATACCGGTCTGGCGCTTGCGCCCAGGGAAAGCCGAACCGGACGAGCCCGAGGCGAAGACGAACGCGTTCTTGTTGGTGCCCTGTACAGGGCGGAACGTGAAGTTCATGCCAGGCGAGATGATGCCGCCCCAGATGGTCGCGGGGCTGCTGCTGTTCTTGAAGGCAGGGAGGTCCGAGAGGTCGAGAATCGGCGCCGTGCGGTTGAGGATGGGCACGATGTTGTCGCGGACGATGTCGATGATCGGGATCGAGATGTTGGTGAGAGGGAGAGTCACGTTGACAATGACGTCGGGGTTGTCGAGGATCCACTTGGTCGTGTCGTCCTCCGAGTTGGGGTCGGGGCAGTCGTTGTGACCGCCGTGGCCGCCGTCATGGCCTCCGTCGTGGCCACCGCCATGGCCTCCGTCGTGACCGCCGCCATGGCCACCGTCATGACTGCCGCCGTGGTCCTTGCCACCGCCATGCTTGCCGCCGTTCCAGTTGTCGCCGTGATCCCAGCTCTTGGAGTAGAAGTGGCCCATGCCCGGGACGCCGCTACGACGGGCGAGGCAGTTCTTACCCCCGCCGGGGCCGTTGCCATCATCGTGGCCATCGTCCCCGTGGCCGTTGTCACCGTAGTCGTCATCGCCGTGACCATCGTGGCCGCCATTCCAGTCGTCATGACCGCCGTCATCGCCGTGGTGCCCCTGCCACCCGCCATGGTCACCCTTGCCGCCGTCATGCTCGCCCCAGTTGTTGCGCGCAAGGATGTCGGTCTTGGCTGCGCGTCCGCCGTTGGGGAGAGTAGGGGCGGCAGTCGCGAGGGCCGCGAGGCCGGCGAGGAGCGCGAGCTTCATGCCGGCTGTGTGGGTATGTGCAGGATGTCGGAGAAGAGGGAGAGAGAGAAGTGTGAGGGTGTCTGTTAGAGAGTAAGAGTGAGGAAGGTCCGGTGATGAAGGGAGCAGGTAAGGTGAGGGCGACGGCCGCCCCAGCCCCACGACCTTTAACCAAACAAGCTGGCGGGCGAGTGGAAGCAGTGTCCTGCTGTGTTGCTTGTTCGCTCGTAGCTTACTCGCTACCACCTTGCCCTCGACGCTTCTGCGCCACTCCACCGATCGGATCTGATCTCCAGCCAATCGTATCCATCCCCCCTTTCCACATCCCGTCAGCTGGACAGTGAACAGTGCGTGAGGATGAGTCGGTAACGCCGCGGGTAAATCGGGTGAGTATGGTCTGGGTGTTGAGTGGCGGTTGATGGGGGGCGAGGCAGGCAACTGGAATGGTTGCTGGGCGGAAGCGAACAGGGAGCGTGGGAATGCCTGCGCCTCGCCACCCAACTAGACCATCCACGAGCCGAGCAAGCTTGACAACTCGAGCTCGATCTGCACCTGACCCTGCTTCATGACGATGGCAGGTGAGAAGGACCAGCGGGTGAGGCACGTCCGCCGACATGCCAAGATTGTTGCGGCATGCTGTTGTTGACAGTGCTGGTGGCGGTGGGTTGCACTGCCTCTGCCTTTCTTCTGCTTCTTCCGCACACGGCTTAGGCTTCCGCATATCCCGCACGTGCACAGGCCTTGAGCACGGCCTCTCACCGGCCGAGCTCATCGACTGTCCCTGCTGTGCCAGCGGTCAAGGCCTGGCCACCGACCAGCTCGAGCCTCGTCCCTCTCCGGGCGCACTCGAACCCATGTCTGTCCAGTGAACGAGGCTCTGCATCGTCTCAACGCTCGACGAGATCGCCGGCAGCGCCTCTCCCTCATATCTGTTCCGCTGGGAGCTACCCACTCCAGACCCACGCCGTCCTCCCGGACCAGCTGGCTCTACTCCAGCTTGCCCCCCACTGCCAGCCCCACCCACCCACTGCTCCACTCGTAGTTGTTGGTCGCGCCAACATCGTCGTCCGAGTACCCCATGAACAAGCCCTTGGGAAGATGGAAGCTCACCGTGCCCCCAGGCTCGTCGGTCATCGTCCAGCGCGATGGGTCCTTGGACGCGCCGCCCGCAAAGTCGTCTGCAAACTTGCCGTGGCAGGACACGAGGGTCAAGTCGCCCGCCTTGGGCGTACCAGTAGCGTCTGCGTGAGCGGTGCAAAGACTCAGACTGCAAGATCTCAGACCACCAAGCCCAGATCTCCCTCACTCTTGCCCCAGAGGGGGACCTCCATCTCACCGGCTCGCCAACCGCGTCCCGAAATAACTCACCAAGAGGCGCAGCGAGACACAGCGCCGGGTCGCTCCCGTCCGCAACGATGCGGACGTGGTCTGGGCGCGACTCCTTGCGTGGAGACCAGACCCATGCGGTGGGGGACTTGTGTGATGCCCTGATGTCAGCGAGTGTGGGGAGAGGGGCAGGTCACACGAGCAACCCAACATTCCATCCTGTTCTGCACCCTGCACGATGCACGAGGGATTGTGCCAGCGCATACAGCATTGACCGGGGCGGCAAGAGAGCCGTGACCTTGCAGAACAGGACGCACGGCCTGCAGTCGAGATCCTCCACCTTCCCTCCGACGTCATGCCGGAAGTGACGCCCCCTCACGCGACCACGAACAGACTCACTTGACGAGGCGCGCCACGGCACCCTCCTCGATCTTGTCGACACTCATGAACAGCTGCCCGTCTGTGGCCATGTACACTGGCGCAGGTTGATCGGGGCTGGCGCAAGGGGTGGGGGACGTCGCGCCGTTCAGGGCTGCGAGCGCGGCCGCGAACCAGGGTGGGAGGTACATGGCGGTTTGTAGAGGGGAGGGAGGGTGAGATGGAGATGGAGGGGAGTGGACAGCTGACAGGAGCTGGTGACGAGGGAAGTGTAGAAGAGAGAGAGAGAGAGAGTCGTTGGAGAAGGATGCAAGCGAGGGAGTGAATGGCGGATGGCCCAGTGTGTGATCGACATCCGGGTCTTGGCAACCGGTAATGACATCACGTGGTTGGTCTAGCACTTGTAATGTATGGTACACATCCTCACTTGCCTCACTTGCCTCGCAACCCACGTCGTAGATATGTCTAAACGATGCAGAGTCTATGGCCTATGGGCCTATGGGCATACAAGATAATGTCACAACAGCGCGGTCTAGATCACTCGCTGGCTCGCTCGCGCACGCTCGCTCAGCAGTCGCTGGATCGCTCGCGGCGCTCTACAGCTCAAAGATGCCCGTGTCGTCGCCCTCCTCCGTCTCCTTGCCGCCATTGAGGCGGTTCTCGAGGATGGTGGCGGCAGCGTTGCGCCAGTCGGCCTCGACCCAGTTGCGCATGCGCTTGTCGAGGGCGTCGCGGGTGAGGCGCTCGAGGAGGTGGCTGGGGTCAGCACGTCGCCCGGCCTACGTCCGCCGTTGGGGCATACTCACGGCTTCATCTCCGTCTTCATGGCCTGGCGGATGGCGTCGACAAACGCCTCGTAGTCGTACTCCGGGTACTGGTAGCACTCCGGCGGGCTGAGGATGCGGAGGAACTCGTGCTGTGAGATGTACCACGTGTACGGGTCCTTGGGGTCGTGGCCCTCGTTGATGCGGTGCGGGTTGATGAAAGGCACACCGTGGGCGAGGGCCTGGTACGGGCTGGGCGAGGACACGGGGAACCCGATGCCAACCATGGCGCGCGAGTTGGAGACCTCGTGAATCCAGGCCTCGGGACCCAGCTTGCCAAGGTTGCGAACGCCCTCGGGAACCTCCATGGGACCCAGAGCCTCGTGCTGCTCCTTCGAGCGGTCGTCGATGAAGGCACCGACAAACTCGAACGTCGGGAACTCCTTCCGAAGCTCATGATATGCGCGGGTGATCTGGTCACGCCCGATCATGGGCTTGCCGTAGACGTCGTAGAAGTACTGCACCCGCTTGCTGAGGATATAGGCGCGCACGGGGCGGTCATGGAAGGGGATAACCTCTGGGTCCTCGTCGGCGGCGAGCGCGTACCCAAGATATGTCATGTCTGCGTGAGCAAGGTGAGGGAGTAAGGACTCACTGCGATAGCCTCCATCCGTGGGCTTCCTCCATTCCGGCTCGGCGATTGCGGACCACGCCTGGCCGACCACCGTTGAGAGGCCGTTCGGGAAGAACGAGAAGCGGAAGAACTGGTGTGAGCAGGGCCGCAGATGTACGGGTTGCCATGAACCCACCTTCCACGCCGGGACGCCGTCCGGGTTGTCCTTGGTCTTGATGTTCTCCTTCATCAGCTTGGTGACAGGAGGGCCGCCCTCGAGCGACCCATCGTCGGCCAAGATGACGCGGATGTAGTCCGGGAACTGGCGATGGAGGTGCGCAATATACTTCCAGTCACCCTCGCCAGCGTGGAGGACGGTATAGCCCTGGCGCTGGAGCGAGTCGATCTGGTGTCAGCCGGCACAGGCGTCGCTGGCTCACCATGTTCATGCACCAGATGCCCTCGCCGCCGCGGTAGTTGTCAAACACGGCAAGGTGGCAGTGGTAGGAGCCGATGACCACAAACTGGGAGTCAGCCTCGGGTATCGGTAAGACATGAGCAATTCAATCATCCCGTACCCACCTTGAACGCGTTAGGGTGGCAGTCGCCGCGCTCCAAGCACACGGCGAGACGGCGAAGCTTGGCCTCATTCTTCCACATGTAGTTGAACGGCTTCTTGGGGTTGTAGAGGGTCAGGCCCTCGGGGTCGTGCGTGAAGCGGTCGAGCTCGCCGGTGTAGCTGGCGTCTCCAGTGTCGACATGAATGTCGGACCATGATGCGGCCGGCGCCCAGCGTCCTGTCTGGTGCCTGTGACCTGCTGCCAGGAGGAGGAGAGCTAGAGTGATTGCGAGCGCTGCGAGGAGTGGCCGCGAGGCGCGGGGTAGGACCATGGCGCCTGGGATGAGAGAGCGACAAGAGATGACAAGAAAGATGGAGAGAGTGAGGATGACGGTTTTACGGGCAACAGGTCGTCAGCACGTCTACTTGCGGGATCGGCGTTGGGAGGGTGGAGGTTCTCCCCCTGGCAGGGCCCCAGGGCGCAAGGGGGAGGGCGCACTAAGAAGGATCGCCACCCACTTCCGCCGGGAACCGATCACGGGATCAATTATTCTTAGACACGGACAGTTGTTTCTCACTCACTAAAGCCCACATTCCCACCCTCCGTTGTTCCATGGGAGCCTCTCTCTGCGAGCTGGGAGAACGCGAGAACGGTTGCTGTCAAGGTGAGGAGTGCAACGGGAGGCTGGCTGTCTGGGTGGGACGGCTGTTGGTGAAACGTGCGACACTCTGCGCCCCTCGAATAACTGGTTCAGGGGTGAAACAAGGTGCACACAGCCACTACGTCACTGATTAGCGTTTGGAAACAATTCACATTGGGGATTACACTTTATTACAAGTTACAATATCGCTTAGATGCGGATTAGAAACTTAGATTGGCGGCTGTGCGGCCTACTTGCGCGAGACGGTGCCCGAGGGGCTCGGGGACGCGGGCGGCGGCTGGGGACGCGGGCCGAAGAGGCCCATGCCGACCATGCCGCCGGAACGGAGCGCCTCCATGGGCGCAAACACAGTGCCGTTGCCGTACGCGCGCGTGCGCTCGACCTCGAGGCGGCCCTGTGCGAGGTCGCGCGCAAACTCGTCGCGGATGTCGGCGTCGACGCGCGCTTGGATGCGCGTGGCCTCGGCCTGTGCCTCGGCGCGCAGCTTGATGGCCGTCGCCTCGGCCTGCGCCTCGATGGTGAGACTCTCGGCCTTGGCGCGCGCACGGGCGATGGCGTTCTGGTTGTCCGTCTCGACGGTGGCGCGCTTCATCTCGTTCTGGAGCTCGAGGACGCGCGCCTCACCGTGCTGCTTGAGCCGCTTGTTTGCATTCTCGCGGTCGAGGTTGGCCGACTCGACCTGCGCCTCGAGGGCACGCGTCGTGAGGCTGTCGAGCTTGGCGGCAATCTCGCCCTTGAACTTGCGGTCGATGATGGCGAGGTCCTCGAGCTTGATGCCGTACTCGCGCGCAATGACCTTGAGCTCGTCGATAGCCTGCGTGCGGACAGCGCTGACGAACACGGCGCCAGCGTCGTCCTCGCCGTCGTGGAACTCGGGCGCGGCATTGCGCGTGCGTGCCATGGTGCTGTAGTCGAGGTGGGCGACGATCTGGGTGAGGATACTGCGCGCCTTGTCCTGCAGCGCGTCGAACGGGGTCGGGTAGCCGTGCTTGGCGAGCTGGAGCGGCTGCTGCAGCTCGTAGCGGAGGTAGAGGCGGAGCCAGACGGGCACCTGGTCGCGCGTGTAGATGTTGTCACACTCGAGCTCGATCTGCACCTCGCCCATGGTGAAGAAGCCGCGGAGCGACACACCGGCAGAGGTCAGGAAGTGCTGCCCGGCCCCGAGCTGGAAGAGATCGTTCTTGCGCTGGAGGATCGCGACGTTGTTCGCGGGAATGTCGAGGAACGTCGCGGCAACGTACTTGTTCGGGAGGCGGACGCTCTGCGTGTGGCCGAGGACCTGCTTCGAGTAGCGGTCTACAACCGCCTCGGTCAGGTGGGTCATGTCGACGAGGCCGAGGACCTTGTACGCGCCGGTGGTAGCCATGGCGATGAAGCCACGGTCGCGGACGACGAACACGCGCATCTGGGGGTCGAGGCACACGGCGGCCTGGTTCTGCGCGACCTGGACGATGGTGAGGCCGAGGCGCTGGAGGTCCTCCTCGGGCACAAGCACACCACCGCTGGCGTTGCGGAGGGGCGGGAAGTTGGTCGCGAGGTCGTAGGTGCCGCGCCAGTCACAGCCCACCCAGTTGGCGAGCGGGAGACCAGGGTAGCGGCCGGGCTGGAGGAGGAGCTTGGGGCCCGAGGCGAACTCGTACAGACCAAAGCTACCCGGGTTGACCTCGCGGCCGATGTACTTGTGCGGGCGCTTGTCCGAGATGAGCGACGGGTGGCCGGCAGCGCGAAGCTCGGCGTCGAGCTCGCGCAGAGCCTCGAGGACACCACCGCGGCCAATGGGCACAAGGAGGGGGCTTGCATGAGTACATGGTTAGAGTGAGGTCCAGAGGACCAGCCGACTCACCGCTTCACGTCCAGGTACGCCTTCTCGTCGACGAAGGGGAGCTCGTCAGTGTCCTCGAGGGGGACGGGGAGGGGCTTGGGCGGGCTGTGATCCTTGTGGAAGCTGGGCTGCTTGCTGCCGCTCGCCACGGGGGCAGGGCGGAGGTACGGGTTGTTGTCGGCGACGACGGTCGCGCCGTCGCTCTCGCTGTAGCGGGAGGGGGGAGTGCGGGAGGGTGGGAAGGCCATGGTCGAGATGAGTTTGGTGGTTGGAAGAAGATCTTGTCGCGGAGGAGGGCGCGCTTATATGCCATTGATGTGCACCGCCGTGTCCGCTATTCTTGCCTTGGCGCATGCCATCTTGGGCGACACTGGGCGTTGTTCGCACGAGCCTCAGTGGATGCGCCATCAATTGTCGCCACTCGCGCCTTGTTTCTGTTGTCTTACCGACGCAGGCGGTGCCTGAAGCACTGCTTGGCGGCCGGCGCGGCGCGGCGTGGCTTGACGTCGATGCGTGCCTGCAGGACTAGAGCGGCGGTCAGGCAGTGGTGGCCGCCGGCGCTCGCCGGGCGCGCGAGGAGGATGTGTGAGCGAGCAGGTGAAAGGAGGGTGGCGAGCACGTTCGTCACGCGCTCGGACGGAGGTGAGCACCGCCGCAGCGCAGGAGCAGAGCACGTTCCTCGGCCCCTCCATTCCTGCGCTTCCGCTCGCACCCACCTCCCCTGGCGGAACGGGCACCGTCGGCTGGCACTTGCCTCGTCCCGACCCGAGCTTGAACATGTTCCGTGAAGAACAGCGACGAGGGTAGCTAAGCAAGCATGTTGGCCAGAGTGTGCAATAACTTGCAGGGGCAGTGCCTGCCAAGTGCGGTCATGTGCATGTGTACAGCCCCACCTTGGCGCCCTGACGATCCGATAAGACGCTGCTGGACGTGCTATCCAATCGCTGCATGATCTTGCCAGCAGTTGTTGTGAGGGAGGTAGACGATGCTGTGCAGGTTGAATGTTGACGGTGACTGTTGTAGAGTCATGTGACGTGCTGACATCAGGACAGGTCCCGGGTGTGCGTTGATCCGGCGGAATGTGCCCCTGTTAACCGGTCCAGCCGATGGGTCCGAGCAACCCATCGCCGACGACGGCCGCGGCGCGGCGACGGGCTCGCGGGTGCCTGCAGGACTCGGCGGCGGCGGTGCACTACTCCGAGGTGAAACAGATCCGGTCTCGTCGGCGTTGACGAGGCACACATCCAAGTGGTCCGGTTCGTTCTCGCTCCGGAACGTTGGAATGGGTTTGACGTCACAACTGATACGGGTGGCAACATCACCTGCCTAGTGTCCACCAACCTTGCTCGAGTGCCTAACGTCGAGATGTGCCTCTCGGCGTCTCGTGATCAGCAGGATCTGTGGAGCTTGGAAACGGTGACGAAGGCTGATGTGAGCGCATGACTGGGCGCATGAGTGACTGCTGCCCGCCATGTCGACAAGGTACTCACACTCCCTCGCCACTCCCACACCTCCAACCACAGAGCCTCACCTTACACAAGCTACTGCAACTTCATAAGCGTGTACAACTATTAAACATGATACTAATGTCAAAGGGCCGTCTAACGGCGTCGAACAACTCAACTCTCGTACTTTTGCACACTGGCTCTTGCTCGGTCTTGTGGGTGCCTCTCGACAACCTCTCGTCTAGCTCCTCACTCAAACGCGCGGCTGGCCGGGCCGGTCGGCCCACGGCCACGGGGTGCGCGGCTCGGCGTTCAGGTCCTCGGCGCTCGGGGGATAGTGGTGCGCGCGCTGCGGCGGGCTAACGGGCGAGCTGGGGCCGGAGCCGAAGCCGGGGAGCGGGGTCTTGACATCGCGCGGCGGCGAAACTTGCGGGGAGAGGGACATGCGGCGGAGCTTGACGTCGCTCCAGCGCTGCGTGTCGCGCCTAGTCCTGCGGCGGGCACGGTAGATGAACGCCGCCGCGACGAGGAGGCCGAGGCCAGCGAGTGCGCCGATCTGGTGTCAGCTGCTCCTACAAGACCTGGAGAGTACGACTTACAACAATGCCCGCGATGGCGCCACCGCTCAGCCCGTGGTGACGGCCGAGCCTCAACGCCGGCTCGCCTTCAGTCCCGGTCTCGGGGTCCTCGGGCCAGTCGTTGCCGATGCTGCTGTCAGCTCCGTCTACCCACAAACGCACCCCAAGCCCGAGAGGAAGTCGACCTTGCTGAGGGCCTGCATCTGGCCCTGGCGCAGCGGGATGGTCACAGTGTACCGCGTGTCAGGGTCGACGGGGGCAGCGAACAGGAGGCGGTCGTTGGACGCTCTAGTACGGTTCGGGTTGACCGCAACAGCACTGCCGGCCGGGACGCCCGGGAGGGGCGGAGAGAAGCGGATCTCGAGGTCTGAGTGGTCGGGGCCGACGCTGCCGAACAGCTTGAAGAAAGCGGTCGAGTAGGGGAGGTCGAAGGATACAGTGACGGGGTGCGGGGCCGTGTTGAAGCGCACGTTTGCGCCGCCGATGCGGTCCCAGTTGACGTAGGCGTCCGGACTGGTGACATGGAAGAAGTCATTCAGGCTGTCGTGGTCGTCGAGGATGGACTGGGTTCTGCCGGGCACATGGACCATGTCGGTGCTGGCGTTAGCGGGTGAGTTGCTGGATGGAACACGCTTGGATGGAGAGTGACCGAGACTGTCCCAGCTACAAAAGCCACCGGTGCTCAGACTCACGCCACAGCAACCATCCCGGTCGTGATTGTCATGTTGTACAGCCAAAAGTCGACGCCGTCAACGTCGATCCGGGGGGCACAGAAGTGCCAGTCGCCCTCGGCCTTGAGGCGCACATCACCGCCACCCATCTGGGCATTGACGGTCGCGGTAGTGTCGAGGACGAGGCGGACGGGAATCGGCGTGCTCTCGTTAAACTTGAGCTCCGGCGTCGAGTACTCGCCCTGGACGGCGATGGCGGTGCAGAACGGGCCGTTCATCCACATCTGCGCCTGTCCCGAACGACCCTCTACGAGGGTGCGTGCCGCCCAGCCGGATGTCATATTCATGCTGTCCCACTCGCCGGTGGAAAAGGACTGGAAGCCATCCTGCGGGTAGACGGTGATGTTGAAGAGGAGGGTGGGCTCGAGGGCTGGGATCTGCGCCGCCGCGAGGCCGCCGAGCACCAGGCCGAGATAGACGAGGGAGAGCATGCCTGGCCGATGGATGGCGGGATGGAGATGCCAAGAACTGATGGGGGGCCCAGCTGGGATAAGTAATAGATGGCGGGTGACGTTCAGAGCGCCAGGAATGGTATCATTGGGGCGGCAGTGACGGGGGTCAGCGTCAGTGACGCCCACACAATGGCCTTGTTCGGCCCAGTCCTCCTGGAGCTGACAATCCTCCCTCTGATCCTCTGGCCCGAAGGCCCGGAAGAGCAGAAGCCATGGCTGGCGATTTGCGGCATGGCTTGATGGGGGCATGGGGGTGAATAGAGATCACGAGGTATGCAACACCCGTCCAACTTTGGCCCGTACATTACCGGTGACGTCACGTGCCTGTCCGCCGACCCCCGTTGGCTGGCCCAGCCAAGTAACGGTATAATGGGAGTCGTCTCCCCTCTCCTCGTTTGGAACAGACTTGGGGGAGACGTTGGGTGGCAATGGGCTGTATCGGGGGACGCAGAGTGGGCAAGCACTTGGTGATCGACATGCTTCTGTGGCACATGCGGTGGTATTGTGGCAGATCTGGCACAAGATAACCGTCACGCCGGGCGCTGGAGAAGCCTGGGCGCACGGGGCGCAGGACAAAGAAGCCGGGGCGGACAACGCAGGGAGAGAAAGGGCGGAAGAGGGCGCAGGTGATGCGGTATCGCCTGCAGATGACGAGCGGCCTGCCCTCCGTGACGCCGAGACGGCGCCGAGAGATCCAGGGCACTGTGCGGGCGACGTCGCCTGTCGCCCCCCAACAGGTTTTCTACGCCCTGCTCCCCGCGCCGCCATTCACTACCCCGCACCCCGGGATGCAGGAGCTCTGGAGATGCCCGAGACCATCAGGCATTAGCTGCATTGAGGCTCACTCTCCATATTCCAGGCCCCCGATTCCAGCCCATTCATTCACGGCGTCGTCCGTGCGACCCTCGACACACCCTTGGCCCATCCTCGCCCTCCCCGTTGCCCGATTCACCTCACTGCCTCATCGCTTCCAGAACGCCGCTCGCTGCACACCGCTCACGCCGCGAACCACGCACTAGTGCACATGCATACAACAGTTAGTCGCCACTGCTACACGGGACAACCAGTCTACCCTCTGGGAGTCTACTCTCGAACTCTAGCCTACGCCGTGAACGGATCCGGATGCCGCTTCTCGGGGTCACCCGCCTCCCAACTCTTGACGCGCGTCACAGGGTGCCCCTCGATCTTGGCAGCGGCCTTGGCACACCACTCGCTGATCCGCCCGTGGTCGGGCCCGTGGAGCACAGCCTTGGGCGGTGGGTGCACCTGGATGTACTCGGGGAGGCTCTCGTCCGAGCGGCGGGGGTCGTCGTCGCGCGAGCGGCTCGCGCGTGGGGGCGGGGACGGGGGGTTGAGGGGCTTGGTGGAGGAGATCGAGCCGACGATCGTGCGGCCGGACGAGGTCGTGTTGTTCGTGGACGTGGACGATGTGCGTTGCCCAACGCCGGTGCCCATGGTCAAGGCGCCGCCGCGCACCTCCTGCGTCTGCACCTGTGCCGAGCGCGTGGAGCGCGTGCAGTGCGCTGGCGGCGCAGCCCAGGGCCACATCCGACGCTGGGGGTGGTTGGGCAGTCGACGGTCTGCCGACTGGCGATCGAGCCAGCACCACAACAGCCCGAAGAGGACCGAGAAGCCGAGCACGGCGGCGACCTGGGGTCAGCACATGTCACGAACATGTCACGAGGGGTGGCAAGGGAGAGCGCGACGGCAGACAGAGGGCAGACACAAATGCTCGGCTGGAGAGTCGCTGCCGCGGAAGCGGAAAGACCGGCTACACTCGATGCACGTGCGGAAAGCATGCGCGGGCACGGCAGCTGGGATGAGAGGCAGATACTCACGACAACACCGGCAATGATGCCGCTGGAGAGGCCCTTCTCGCGCGTCTCGCCAGTCTCCTCGTCGACGACGGTGTACCGCTTGACGGCGTTGCCCGAAGCGGGCACTGGCTGGGCGGCCGCGAAACGGAGGGCGAGGGCGAGCGCAAAGGCCGCGGGGGTGCTTGGTGGTCTGGCGCGCATGACCAGTGGCGGAGGGGGAAGTGGGTGGGGAGTAGGTGGGAGGGAGTTGCTGGTGTCGCGAGTTGGCGGCGTGTTGGTATATGAGGAGGGGCGCGGCGCGGCGCCAAGCCTCTCGTGCCGAGTTGCGGGCTAGGGTGGGGTGTGTGGAAGGGTCGGCTCACGCGCTCTATGCACGGAGGAGTCGGATCGCGACGAGGACAGAAGAATGAGACGAAGGAGAGAGAGATAGAGAGAGAGAGAGAGAGAGGATCTAGTAGTAGATGGGTGGGAGGGGGATACGAGGAGGGGTGACCCACCACCACTGTAGTAGACCAGACGAGTGCCAAGCTTTGCCGAGAGGTCCAAGACTTCTTGACCTAACTCTCGGCGGCCCCGCACGCCCCTGGAACTCCGATTCACTTCTCTCTACCTCCCTTCTCCCCTCCCCCGCTTCATCATCTTCTACGCCCATGCATGCACAAGCCAGTTCCGACTCCAGATCGTGTGCGTCATGCCGGCGCCGAGGCGTTGAGCAGCAGCCGCGGTGGTTCGGAGGATAGAGGGCTTGAGAGAGCCAAATTGAGGAGAGCGCCGAAAAGCTATGCGCAGTACTTGGCGTCGACCACGTGGATTGCCCGCAGCCCAAAGACCCGCCGCAGCAGCTAGCACTAGCGCACTAGCGTACTCCTCTACATATGCACACTCGCGACTTTGTACATTCTTGACGCGATGTGCGCTTGCTTGATTGCTTGACCCGTTGGCCCGCCGCGCCGAGAGATCCCAAGCCCCACCCAAGCCAGCTGGGCGGCACCAAGAGTGGTGGCTCCAAGAGGCGAGTTGCCCGGCGCGGCAGGGGTTGAGAATGCCAAGACCACGCCGTGCCTGGCCTCCTTGACTCGCTCCTCTGTGTGCCCCCTCTCCTCCCGCGCCTCCCCCTCGCCATCACTTCACCCCCATTCCGCGCTACCGCCGGGTGAAGCAGAGGTGACCGCGCAGCGCCCAGCCCAGCTGCGCGCTCCCCTTGGCGTGACGCGCCTGCGCTGACGCATGCCGAGGCTCGGCGTCGGCGCTCAGACCTTGGCTGCCATGTGCCTGCGACTTTTTCGCACCATCCACTCCCGTCCGACGCGCCAGGTCCCACGCCGCGCCGACACGCGAGGCTGCGCGCGAGGCTCGGCGCCACTGACGCCGCGGGATTGGGCGCGCGGTCGTGGTGGGCACTGCGCTCTCCGAGCTTGGCTGTCGCCGGAGACTCCTGGGCGACAGGCACACGCCCGGCGCCGAGCCTCGGCGCCACCCACGCCGCGAAATGCACTAGCCGCACCAGCTGACCGGGGACTCCTGACTGCCTGGTGAGTACCAGTGCGGCTGCTGCGACACTACCCCCTCCCCCTGGCCTGGCGACCGTGCTCCACCGCTGGGACGGCTCCACGGACACGACGTCGCCGCCCCCCGCCACTGAGCAGCGGAGGCTCTTGGCGTTGCGAAGCGGGGCCGTGTCAACGTGGCCCCCCACCCTGCTCCAACCCAACCTATTCACCAAGCCTCCCCGCCCCGTCATAGTTGTGTGCCATGCATCCCAATGGCTCACCGTGGGGCTGCGCGGCATGCCAAGCCAAACCTGGCACACCTGCTGGGGCCTGGCCTGCGCCGCCCCAGCCCAGCCCCTAGTACACGCTTCTGTCCTGTCGCACATCGACGTCGACAGCGTGCATGGCGATCTCAGCCCGCCCATCTCCGTCGCGCCCGATTAGCCGCGGACGCGACTTCCCGCCGATGAGGTCGATGCGTGAGGCGCAATCCCTGTTATGAACCGCGGAGAGGGTGGCGAGCGGTCATTCCAAACACGGCTCGCGTTCCGTGAAACACGGTCACTTGAGGTTCGCCCAGACCGCCAAGGCAGATCACAAGCCAAGCCAACTGATCCGAAGCACTCACCAGGAGTAGGAATGTAGTCGTGCTCCCTGCTGCAAAGGTGCCCCCGGCTATGCAATGCTTCGCCCCGGCCACGATAACCGGCGGCAGTTGCAGTCAGCAGTCACGAGGTGCAGGGGTGGTGAAGCATATCGCTGCCTCTCCTCGGCCGATGCTACTCAAGATGACCACCACTCGATTACATGGGGTGTGCGTGTTGGGGAGGTGCACTCGGGTGCTACGGACATGGGGGCAGTCCAAGAGACAAGCGTAGTCGACTTGCTCGACTCACTCACTCAGCAGATGTTGCTCGCCACGAGCCAACTGTTTTGGTGGTACAGCTGACGCTCGCTCGCTCGCCTGCCTCGCCTGGTAAACCCACTCATTGGTACGATGTAGGCCACGGGGGCTAGTGCTCGCCGATGACGGACACGACATCACGGCGTCATTGCGAAGATCTCCATCGACTCACGGGTGCGGCGGGGGATTGAGGGCGTAGGTTCCGTAGGTCGGGGGCGATTCATGGGGACAGTGAGGGAGGCAGTGGGCTGCTGGAGCTCACTACGAGAATCATGGAGTTGAGGTGACGCGAGCGGCGTGTGTGGAAGTGATGGAGGGGCGAGGGGGTGGGCACGAGCCAAGCGTCTCGCGCCGCGCGGAATGTATAGTCACGCGCCTCGGTTCGGACCACTCTCTTACGCGATGCATCACTACTTACCAGGAATGCGAGCCAACACGCACGACAGCAAGGCTCGAGGCGATGCCCACCGAAGCCGAAGCCGATGCCACCCTGGGCGACTGAATGCCCTGTCGATCCTGGTGGCGTGCCTCGAACCACGCGGTAATCTCAGCACGCAACTTTTTCCTGTCCACTCTCTCACATCTCTCAACGCCTCACATCACATTCCACCCCACCCAGCGCCTCGCAGACACCGCATCGCGCCATCGACGCGTCGGTCCTGCTCGGCCCATACCCCGCCAGAACGACGTGCGACGCGTCTCGCCTCTCGGACCATGTGCATCTCGGGCACACGACCAACCATCTCCCTCACCCAGCGGCAGGCTCCGGCCGGCGACCTACGACAGCCAGCTCGCCCGACGCATCCCCGACCTCTCTGGTCTCGTCAAGCTCGTCCGCCGGCGACTTTGCACTCGACGGTGTTCGGGAGCCTCTCACGTGCCCCACGTGAGACAGGAGAATGGGCAGAAATGCACGGCCATAAGGTGGCGATCTCGCCGTGCCTACCTGGTGTGCCTGCGGCGGGCTTTTCGCTCGACACAATTTTATCGCGCGCTCGGAAACGACGGAATGCGGCGCGTTCGGCGCTTTTCTGAAGCCCCACTAGGCCCAGGCCGGCGAGGAGCGAGCGCCCAGGGGGCCTGCGGGCGGGCGGCAAGATGGCTGCGGGCGATTGCAAGCTCGCATATCTGCGCGTGGGGCAGGCGGTGACTCCCCCGATCACGCCATGGGCACGACTGAGCTTGGCGTGGTGTGCCTGTGTGTGGTGTCATTTTCTGCGCGCCAGCTCGCCATGTCTGCCGCCGGCGACGAACGAGTCGGGCTGACCAGGTGTACAAAAGATGCATGGCGGTCGTGTGCTGAACCCACTCTCCCCGCACACCCACTCACCCACCATGGGCAAGGACACGAACGAGAACCCATACTACGGCTCGACGGTCGTCGGGTCGCCCTCTGGCTCAGACAAGGACAACGAGAGCCTCCACTCCGAGGACATCCCCGGCCGTCGCCAGATCGGCGTCATCTCCGCGGTGTTCATCATCTTCAACCGCATGATCGGCACTGGGTGAGTTATCCTCGGCAACAACGGCTGACAGCAGTGTCTTCGCCACCCCCTCCACCATCCTCGCCCTGAGCGGCAGTGTCGGCATGAGCCTGATGATGTGGGTCATCGGCGCCATCATCGCCTCCGCCGGAATGTGGGTCTACATCGTCTGGGGCACGGCCATCCCCCGCAACGGTGGCGAGAAGAACTACCTCGAGTACCTCCTCCGCAAGCCCAAGTTCCTCGCGACGTCCGCGTTCGCGGCCAACGGTGTGCTCCTCGGCTGGGCCTCGGGCAACTCGATCGTCTTCGGCGAGTACATCCTCCGCGCCGCCAACCAGGACTCTCCGGGGCAGTGGACTCGCCGCCTCGTCGGCTTCGCCGCCATCACCTTCTGCTTCCTCCTGCACGGTACCCGCGTCCGCTGGGGTCTGTGGCTGCAGAACGTCCTCGGCGTGCTCAAGATCCTCATCCTCCTCGTCATCATCATCACCGGATTCGTCGCCCTGGGCGGTCACCTCAAGGTCCCCAAGCCCCACAACTTCACCAACGCCTTCGAGGGCACCACGGCAAGCGCCAGCTCGTTCTGCCTGTCGCTCTACAACGTTATCTGGAGCTACGTTGGTTATTCGAACGCGAACTAGTAAGCCTGTTTTTCTGTGTTTTTCTGCTTTCTGCCTTCTCTAGAGCCCTCCGGAGCATCCCAGAGGGCTTGGGAGGGTGTTGGGAGGGTGTGGGAAACGTTTGGGAGCTGTGGGACGCATAGCGACTTGGGGTATACCAGGCTTTCTGGCTTCTCCGCTATACCAGGCTTTCTGGTGTCTCCGGCGTTGCCCTGCTATCTGGTCTGCGTGGCGTGTCGAGCTCGGAGTTTCACTATTCTTCTTCAAGCCTTTGGACCCCAGCTAACCCCCAGCGCCCTCTCCGAGGTCAAGAACCCCAAGCGCACGATCCGCATCGCCGGTCCCCTCGCCATCGGCCTCATCACCGTGCTCTACATCCTCGCCAACATTGCCTACTTTGCCGCCGCGACCAAGGAGGAGATCACCGAGAGCGGCACCCTCGTCGCCTCGCTCCTCTTCACCAACGTGTACGGCCGCCGTGCCGCCCGTGCGCTCGACGTCTTCGTTGCGCTCAGCGCCCTCGGCAACGTCCTCTCGGTCATCTTCTCGCAGGGCCGCGTCAACCAGGAGCTCGGTCGCGAGGGTATCCTCCCCTTCTCCAAGTTCTGGGCGTCCAACAAGCCCTTCGGCGCGCCCCTCGCCGGTCTCGGTCTCCACTGGGCGATCTGCTTGATCACCATCTTCGCGCTGCCCCCCGGAGACGCCTACAACTTTGTCATCAACACCATCTCGTACCCGCTGTCGGTCATCAACTCGATCATCGCCTTCGGCATCGTCTACCTCCAGTTCCGCCCCTACGCCGACTGGAAGAAGCCTGGGTGGGCCGCCGTCGCTGCCGCCGCGTTCTTTGGCGCCGCCAACGTCTTCCTCTTCATCGTGCCCCTCACCCCGCCCCCGGCCGGCGGTGAGCCGTACAACACCATGCCGTACTGGACCCACGCCGTCGCCGGCTGGGCCGTCTTCGGCATCGGCTTCATCTACTGGCTCCTCTGGGCCCACGTCCTCCCCCGCGTCGGGCGGTACACCCTCGTGCGCCAGCAGGAGGTCAGCTCGGACGGGCTGGTGCGCAACGTCTTCCGCCGCGTCAAGAACTAACGCGGTGCACGCAAGCGGAGGGATCTTGCGGATAGACTACTAGAGAACATTGGTTACACATAGAGCGTTTATATTCAACTGTAATGAACATTAGCATGTTAACGGTACAATCCCGATCTCATCCGCTGTTGCGCAGCACATGACCAGCTGACCTGCGTCTGTCACGCAGAACACGTACATGCGGGTGTTGGTTAATCGACGAGTGCATTCCGCGCGCCGCCCCGCGCTCCACTGCATCGGGCATGCCGAGGTTCTTAACCTTCCTCCGGCGGAACAGATCCACGCACCAGTTGTGCGGAATCGTGGTGCCATATGAATGCGCTCGCCGCTGCATCTCCTGCAACTCCCCGCATCCTCTCTTACACCCATACCCACCATGCTCAGCCTCCTCGTCCTCGCCACCTCGGCCCTGGCCCTCACCATCCGCCCCAAGTCGGCGCAGCACCTCTGCCTGACGAGCCAGTTCGAGGGCGGCAGCCAGTACTCGGCTCTCCTCCTCCGCGACTGTGTGGCGAACAACACCTGGACCCAGGACGCGAGCAAGTTCCGCATGGGCAACACCTGCCTCGGCGCCGGCCTCAGTACGTCCCCTGCCGTCCAAGCTGACCCCAGCCCGCAGTCACACGTACGGCTACGCGCCGAGCAACGGCGCCTACGCCGAGTCGTACAACTGCGACCAGCCAGGCACCACCTGGCACCGCGACTGGGGCACCGAGCAGATCCGCGGCGAGAACCCTTGTGAGCGCACCCCCGGGCGAGCTGACCCAGCGTTCTGCCTCGACGTGACGGACGGGCGCTTCCAGCCCGAGAACATCGTGCAGATCTGGGGCTGCCACGACTCGTGCCACCCCGACTTCCGCAACCAGCAGTGGGTGATCCGCTGGTAGGCCGCGCGGGCCCAAGGACTCTGAATGGACAGTGATAGGACATTGGACTGGAAATGTGACTCGGTCACTGGCTCGCTGCGTGACTGAAGGGAGAGGCGCTGGTGCGGTCAGTGAGTACCTTAATTGTTGGCGCGAGTTCTGGTTCCATTGCCGCGGCGGCCATGCCCCATCCCCGCGCCCCGAGCGAATCCGCAGCACATGACGAGCACCCGCACAGTGACTCCGACCGCGGCTGTGCAGATCCATCCTGAGCGTGAGCACTCCACAAGCACAGCCCCGACACGGGAAAGAGCCTCATCGCGTTGCATGTCCAGAAGTTATCTGACCGGCAGAGAACGGACGAGGTGACTACCATGCACGTGACTTGCGGGATGGGCCGCAGTGCATCGGACCGGATCGGTGTCTTGCAGCGCTCAATGTGAGGTACATCCAAGCGAGGTGGCATTCCAGCGACAGATCGTGACAACCCGGGCAGATGCAGATCAGGCTGACATCATGATCAGGCCGATCCGGACCGTGCAGCGGCCATGTCCGGAACCAGACGCGAGGTATAAATCGGGGCACGTTGCATGGAGGTGACAACAACCTCGCCAGCTCACATCAGCAAACAACATCAATCGCAACATGTCCAAGCCCACGATCGTCCTCGTGCCCGGGTGCTGGTACCCGGTCGCGACGTTTGACAAGCTCGTCGCCGCGCTCGAGTCGCGGGGATACAAGGCGGTGGTCGTCGCGCTGCCGAGCAGCACGAGCAACTCGCCCGACGCGACGTTCCTGGACGACATTACGGCGGTGCGCACCGCCATCGAGGCCGAGACGAGCGCGGGGCGCGACGTCGTCGTCGCGGCGCACTCGTACGGCGGCCTCCCCGCCCACTCGGGCAGCAAGGGCCTTACCGTGGGGTCGCCGGAGCCGACCTCGACGGGCGGCAAGGTCATCGGCTTCGTGCTCATGGCCTCGGGGTTCACCATGACCGGCATGTGCTTCCTCGACCCGACGGGCGGCGTGCCCCCGCCGCAGTGGAAGGCGAACAAGGAGACGGGGTTCGCCGAGCTGCTCGTCGACCCCGTCGACATGTTCTTCCACGACCTCCCGGCGGAGGAGGGCAAGATGTGGGCGAGCAAGCTCGGCAAGCAGAGCCTCAAGGCGCTCGCGGAGGGCGGCGAGCACGCATACAGCTCGTGGACCGAGGCGCCCAACTACTACATCGTCACGAAGCAGGACCACGGCCTGCCCGCGTCGATGCAGCAGATGATCATCGGCATGGCGGCCAGCGCCGACGTGACCGTGCGCGAGCTCGAGGCGAGCCACTCGCCCATGCTCAGCATGCCCGAGGAGACGGCCGACATTATCAACGAGGCCGCCACGGCGTTTGAGGGCAAGCGGGCCAAGTAGATTGTAGACAAGTAGACGAGAAGCATACACCGTTCATCGCATCTGAATTGCTGCATTAGGAAAGTAGATTAGAGGGGTTGATACAGTGTGCCTTAATCTTAATCTGGAGTGGGGCAGTGATGGCTGGAAGGAGTGGGGCGGACGTCTGGGCCTGGCCAGAATCATGATATCATGATCGCCCTTGGCCACACATCATCATCACCCAGGATATACCATGGTAGCCGGATATATCCACCTGGCTTCGACCTCCTCTGTCGCCCACTCCACTCCCATCCTTTCGCCATCGTCACACTGGCTGCATCCTCCGGACCTGAGTGAAGGAGGGGACCTGACAGATGTTCTCCCCGCCAAGCCAGCCACGGTATGGCCGTAAGCTCAAAGGTCGGCGACATGCAGCGGAAGCGAAACGGTTGCGAGGCACGACAAGCCAGGCAGCTTACTCGGAGCAGTAGAACTGTCGTGCGCCGCCAGATACCCTTGACATGCGCAGCACATGACCGCCTCACCGACTGCCTGATCGAGCTCGTCAACAAGTGTCCCTCTCACTCGACAGCATCATCGCAGCATCTTGCAATGGCACCAGCTGCCCAGCTGCACTATATGCCCTCCCACTGGCTGACTGCCGCCCATGCACTCGTATCACTCACAATGCTCGCCACCCTGCTCCTCCTCACCCCCGCCCTAGCGCTCACGATCCGCCCGCAGGCCGCCCCCGAGCTCTGCCTCCAGCAGTCCGGCGAGCCGGGCTCGGCGCCCCTCACCCTCGCAGCGTGCAAGGACGCGGGCGGGTGGCGCCGCGACGAGAGCGCCTACAAGTGGGCGCAGGACGAGCTGTGGTGTCTCGGCGCGGGCCTGAGTCAGTCCACGCCCCGCAGCACTGACGGCAGAACAGACGCACCCCTACCTCGTCTACGCGGCGCGCGACGGCGACAAGGCCGAGCTGTACGGCTGCAACACCGCGGGTATACGCTGGTACCCCGAAAGCAATGGGCAGGTGCACGCGTCAGACTACGCGTTCTGCCTCGAGGTGGCGGATGGGAAGTTTGAGCAGGGGGCGGGCGTGCAGATCTGGAGCTGCCGTGACTCGGGCCACGCGGACTACCGCAACCAGCAGTGGGTGATTGAGGAGTAGGGTGGAGACGGGGCAGGACAATGGACGGACAGTGTACTGGACATTAAGCTCTGGGATCAGGTAGCTTGATGCGACTGTTTGTTGTCTTGTTGTCTTGGCGGGATCTGAATGCAAGTCCGAGCGCCGTCGACTCCTCCCATTGTCTCGATCGACATCCAGCGCTCGGGCTCGTGCTTCTCAGCTTTGCCCGACTGCACCTAGATCCCACTTTGGCGCCTGCAGGATGGGGGTAAACCTAATCTTCGACCATGCTAAGGGTGTACAACAGACTATAAAGCCGACTGGTGGCGCGATGTTGGTGTGCTGATGGCAACAGTGGATGTGATGATGCGGGATGCGTTCTAGGAGTGTGTGGCCCGAATGCCCTCGACGGCGCCGTCCATCTCGGCGCTCGAGACCAGCAAGATGCGCACCTTGCGCTCAGTAAGGACTGCCAGGTAGTCCTCCAGCTCCAGTTCCTTACCGGCAGTGCTCAGTCTCTCACCCTCACCCGAGCCAGTCGTGGCGAAGATCGAGGTCGGCGCGGGGGCGAGAGACCGAGAGCGCGGACCGAGGCTGTGCCGAGGGGTGTCCTCGACTGCCGGCTGGAGGCTCAGGCGCTTGAGGAGGGCGGCGTTATCGCTACCCTGGCTCGCCGGGAGCATTGTCGGCGCGGATGCAAGCGGGGGGGCTTCCCATGCAGGCAGGAGGGCCGACGATCCCGGGCGGATCGTTTCCTCGGCCTTCAGCGTTAACCTCCCCGGTCGCACCGTCTCCTCGGCCTGTAAGGCTGACGTCCCAGGGCGTAACGTCCCGGGGCGTATCGTGGCGTCGCCCTTGAAGGTCAACTTCGCAGGCTTCAGCTCGGCCGGCTCGTCGCGCTCTGCGCCCTCGGACGGCGGCGGTGTGTCGAGCTCGGTGGGAGAGCAGCAGCGCTCATCGCGACTGTAATCGCCATAGTTGTCGAAGAGCGCAGCGCCACTTTTGCCAGCGCGCCAAGCGTTGACGTCGATAGCTGGGCGCTTGGATGGACTTCCCCCGCCGGGAGACGTGCGCTTCTGCGGCGATGTCGAGCGAGGCGGCGTGCTGAGGTCGGCTATCGCCATGCGCGGGGGCGAGTAGCGGGGTGGTGTGCCTGGGGCGCGAGGGCGACGACGGGCTGCCGGGGCTGCGGGGATAGGGACTGGGGGTCGAGGTGGGGAGAGGAGGCGAGTGGCGACGGCTGATGGGAGGGGAGGGAGCGCCGGAGTGGCGACAAGCGAGAGCGCGGCCCGGAGAAAGTCGATGAGGCGGGTCTCGTTGGCGGGGAGATGAGGAGCCGTCTTGGTCAGAAACTCGGCGGCGGGCAAGACGCGAGGGTTGGCAGTTAAGAAAGCGATGTCGGCTTCGAGCGCGATTGTCTCGGCGTCGAGGAGCACGACGCGCGCGATGCTTGATCCCAGACCCATCCACGCGAGGTACGTGCCGCCGGCCTCGTGCGCAGCGAGTAGAGATGCGAGAGTGCGCGCTGCGAGGACGTCCCAGGCGGATGGGACGAAGACGTCGGAGGCCATGAGCTCGCCGACAGCGGCGATGCGCCCCTCAAAGCTCGCGGCCAGTGACGGTGGATGCACGCGCCCGCGGCGCGAGAGTGAAGAGTGGATGGAGGTGAGGGCATTTGTGGGGGAAGTGAGATGTGGTGCGATTCGCCCGCAGGCACGAGGATCGGCGCGCTTGAGGCGTCGCGTGAGACGGTCCGCCTCGGCTGCGCACGCTGCGGTGGAGGTGGAGGTGGATGGGCCGGATGGGGACGCTGTAGATGCTGTGAAGGGTAATGGTGGTGTTGAGAGCATTGTGGACGGCGAGTACGGGTGGATGGATGATGGATGGAGAGAGAGAAGAGAAAGAGGGAAGGTCAGCAGAGTGGGATGGGGGAAGGTGAGGGAAGGTGGTTGAGTCAACCGCAGTGGACCACCTCCACCTCCACTTTTTGCGGAGCAAAGTGGCACCGCCACCCAAATCATCATTGTTGCTCACACGACCCACCGTACAATCACCATGTCAGAACCCATGCATACTTCTCTTTATGCCTCGGATCACCTGCACGTCGCTTGCTCACCTCCAGCTTCCCACTCCATGCTTGCATCTATTCACTGGCGCTCCCCGCTCCCGAACGACTCGTGCGCTCCTCCCTGCCCCACCGTCCCCCTGACACCAGGCATTCTTGCAACGGCATCGAGGTCCTCATTCCGCCAGGCACCGCGCTACCAAGCTCTCGATCGGGACGTTCTCGTCCCCACCTGGTCCCATCTGGCCCACCTGGTGCCCCCGCTTGCTCCCCACCCGTGCACGCGCGCGCGCTATCGATTGGGACGAAAGCCAAAGCTCGACGCCGGTCCCCCCAGGCACGGCACGAGCCGGTCTCCCTGACATCGGCACCTCTGCCGCTCATGAGGTGTGCCATGATGCCAAAGGTGGCGTCCAGGAGGGTCCTTGTCCTTGCGCCTCCAGCCACAGGGACCTCGCATGCTGCATGCCCCTGCAGGCGTCAGCAGGCCAGCCAAGCATTGCCAGCTGGGCAGACCGCAGAGCAGCACCACCCAATTCACCCTGCATGATCTGCTCAACTCTTATCGACCTCTTCGGGGTCTTGACTCATCTGAAACGACGGATGCTGGCGTTGATGAGCGGGTCGGTAATCTACGACGTGTCTCACCTCACCAACCACCCTGCCGTGCCCGCCAAGTACTTGACCCACGTTTGTGTCAGCTGCCGCGGAGCTTTCAATGCCGTCGCTGGGATCGCTCACAGGCTTGAAAGGAGACATGCATTCATTATGGGCGCAGGCACCCGTTCCTGGCTCGCTCCCCAGGCTCATCGCCGAAGTGCCTGCGTGCTAGCTACGGAATGGGTGACCGTCCTCGACGCCCGGAGAGGCAGGACCTGTTTACGCCATGCACACACCGTCCGTGCCGCGGCGCGACGGGGAGGGCGCCATGACTGCCTCGGTGCGAGCCAACAGCGCAGAGGCGAGCGAAAAAGAGAACCATGGGTTAGAGCTTATCCGGGACAGATGAACGCCACCCACACTCACACTTCCCGCCCACCCCTGAAATGAGTCTCTCTCTGTGCAGCATGTGCAGCAAGCAACAACGACGGGGTCTGTCATGTTAGACATACACTAGCACAGCGCCATGGTGATCCACTCGACCTTTGCTCTTCTTGACCATCACTCATGGAGAACGGTGCGCCTCCACCATACACACAGAATGCGCCACGCTCGCCGGTGTCGCCCCCAAATACCGGCCCGAGCACCAGCGCCTTGCCTCCGCCGCCCGCGTCTCCGCCTCAGTACAGCGCGCAGAAGCGCCTCGTCCTCTGGTGCGCCGAGGGCGGCGGTAAGCAGGGGCGGCGTGCGCGCGACTTGACCCTCGACTTGGCGCCCCCGACCGCGATGAAGAAGTTCTCGCTCGACAACCAGAATATCACTCATGTTCGACACGGCGACGACGGGTGTAGCTGCACACCGCGAACCATGACGACACGCGGGTATGTCCTCACGGGCAAGATTGAGATGTGGAGCGAGACGCACCGCACGCATGAGTACCACTGGGGCGGGCAGCCGTGCGACCGCGCGATTCGCTGGCACCTCGTAGGTGCCAGCGACGGCGCACACATCCGCCGCGACGTCAACACTGTCGTGGACATTACGCCTCACCAGGTCAGTCACCCGGTGCCAGCCACGCTGATACCAGCGGGTACACTCGTCCCGTGCACTTGTGGGTGCACGCGAGGTGCGCACCGGCAAGCCCGACCGCGATCTGCGCGCTGCCCGCACAGCCAACGGTGGGGTTGCAGCTTGGGACGTTGTCTCCGCGGCGTATGTGGCCGGCGACGACTCGTACCTGTCACGACTCCCGGCATCTGGTGCAGATGACCACCCATCCTTCATGGCCGTCGACAAGGCAGAAGAAGGGCTACACTGGGCGCGCTGGGCGACAGCAACGACCGAGGGCGTAGGCGGCTCTGCAAGGGGCCTAAAACGACACGCGCGGAACGTGCTGGGCTTTGACGTTGGCAGTGTCGTGGTCGCCCTCAAGGAGGATGGGAAGGTGTGGGTCTGCACCAAGGACTTGGAGTGGGAGATGGTGGGTAGATGGCCTGTCAATGAGCTGACAGGTAGCTGTGCATCGTCGACCGGCCCGAGACTGTCAAGGTCGTCGCTCGCGGTCATCTCGTCGGCCTGTTCCGCGTCCCTTCCGACGACGAAGAGGTGACGTGGGAGCAGCCCTCAGCCTATGTTGTTGATCTCCAACAGACCGGTGCCCGCGTGCACCCCGTGCACAGCGGCGGAGAAGGTGCCCCATTCATCGAGCTCTCGCTGCAACCCACTGCGGAGGGATACCAGGCTGCAGCGCGCACGCAGACGGGCGAGGTGCATGCGTGGGCCTTCGGCGTACCATCAGGCAGCCCCAGCAGCCCGTCAGCCGGGTGGACGCCACTCACTCCGTCCTCGACGCGTACGAGCGCGTCGCGCCCGCCATCTCGCGACTCGCAACCATCGTCCTCCAGTAGTCCGAGGCATACCCTACGGGGTGCGCCTGACGGCAAGCGCGAGGTGACGCTTTGCGCACCGCAAGTGTCGGAGCTGGTTGAGCTGCCCCACACGAGGGACACGCGCCTGTTCCCCATCTCTGTAGGGGTGGGGTGTGCCCTGTGCGTGAGCATGGAGCCTGACGAGCGAGCCAGAAAGCGGCGAGGGCTGGGGATCATGGGGCTCGGGCTGCTTGGGAAGGGCAAGGGCAAGGAGCGGGCGCCACCGTAGGTACAGGTGCATGCATGTAAAGAGGGTGGGGGTGGGGTGCGAGGTGGGATGAGGTGAGATGAAGAGAGAATGGGAGAATGGGAGAGATGTGATGTTTTGCACGTTGCACAGACCTTGAATGGGGGTGGTGGCGTGGGATGAACAACAGGGGCCGCATTAAGTACGCGGAGTGGATGGTGGCACAGACTTGGTCCTTTGTCAGACAACAAACTGGAGGGATCAACACATCACATCGCACCCAAACATTGTCCACAACCATCTACACTCCTCCCACTCCCGCGTTCCCTCGGACACCATGCCCGCCCTCCCCTTCTCCGTCCACTTCAACAAGAAGCGCAAGCGATCGCATCAGCCCAAGGCGGCGTCCCCTGTCCCCACTCCCCAGAGCACCGTGACCGCAACGCCCCAGGCCGGGTAAGCGGCCCCTGCAACGCCGCTGACATCAGGCCATCCAACTCGCACACCGCATCCGACAACACCATCATCACCCCGAGCCCCCTGCGCGCCGCCCTCGCGTACTCGGACGCGGACGACGAGTACAGATACCACGACGTCGAGGAGCTCGCCGAAGAGCACGAGTACACCCCCGAGTACGAGTACGCGTACACCCACTCCCAGGAGCCTGAGACACCTCCCACCTTTGACAACGACGACGACCCCGCCCAGCTCACCGACGAGGACCTCCTCTCACGCCTCCTGCGGCGCGAGCGCGAGTACACCCGCCTCCAGGTCTACTACGAGGAGCTGCACCGGCGGTACGCGGACAGCAAGAAGCAGATCGAGCACCTGAACCGGCAGGTGGACGCGCTCGGGGCTCGCATGGAGCGCAAGGAGAGGCGCATCCGCTTGCTCAAGGTCCTCGCGATCCGTCGATAGCATGTAGGATGGATTGGAGGATGTGATTGGAGGGCGAGGGTTTGACCGGAAACATGCACCCGGGTTGTGGAGGACTTTCGGCTCTGACCGGATTGACATCTCGTTCGTCGTTCGACTGTTGACTCTTGACTCTTGACATTCCACTCTCCCTCTCATCCCTCTCCATGCCACCACCACCACCACCACCAAAACTACGCAACTATCCCGTCCTCCAACGCTATCTCGAGTCCCGGCAAAGGCGGAATGCGGCTTCCCCTTCCCCTTCTCGCACTCCCTCGCGCTCGCGTCTTGGGCCAGCCGCCTTGCCAACCGCCCCATGGCCACGCGAATCGGCGGTTCGTGACACATCGGCCGAGGCCGTCCTAGGCGCCCAGCTCCGTGGAATCGGGTCCCAAGGCGCAGGGCTATCTCTAGGTCTGGCTCACTCTCTCAGCCCACTGCTCGGCGAGAGGGTCTGGAACCCAGTCACAGACAAGGACGAGGAGCTGCTGCGGCACGTTAGCCCAGAAGGGATCAGCTTTAAGCCGTTCTCCCTCGGCAACATCGGTGGAAGAGGGTGCATTCCCGCTGGCGACACGTTCATGTCCCGTGCGTGGAATCATGTGGACGCGGGATGGCATCCATCGGCGAAGCGCGACCGCCCCGACATCAGCAACGTCACGCTGGCGGTCGGCATGTCCAAGCGAGGCTGGGCCAAGCCCGGCAGCTCCACAGGCGAAGACGCGCTTGTGATCGATGGTATCATGACCATCGAGGGGGTACCCAACATCCTCGTGACTGAAGCCGGGTTTGATGTCCAAGTTGCGCGGCAACTCTCGCGGTCGGAGCTGCAATCAGCCTCTGACAGTCTCGCCCGGCTGAATCTTCCCCGGTACCCCGACGGTGTGGTGGGTTTACTCATGATCATCGAGCTGACACAAGCCAGTTGGCCTTGCGCGTCTCGTCGACGAGTCGATCCCCTCCCTCGTGCACAGTTCGTGGCGCAAGTACCTTGCAGGACGCATCCGTGCAACCGTCGCGCGGGCGGTCACCCAGCTCCTCATTGCCCACGAGGCATGCGGGGCGGTGCATGCCGTGTCTGTGGTGGGCGGGTCGTTCGCACGCTTCTACGTCCTCGGCGGCGGGCTGGTCGCGACGGACCTCGGGGACGCGACGAAGTCCTACGACCAACCGCTCCTGTCCAGGCCCGGTGTAACGCTGCAGCACCTCCTCCACCGACCAACCCTCCAAGTGTCCCTCGCCGACGAGCAGCCGGAGCTGGCGTGCCCCTGGGACCTGTGCTCAGGCCCGGTTCTTGGCCGCATTCTACCACTGAACGTTCCGTTCGGCAAGGGACTCGATTTACTCGTCGCGATGTTCAAGGCTGCCCAAGAGCGCGTTGCCTCCGCTGATGGTGTGCCTGTCCGCCCTCCCACCATCCTGCAGGACGTGCTCGGCTCTGTCAAGGGCCGGGCGCAGCCTCAGCCGCAGCGCGATGGCTACAAGATCCTGTCTTCCGACGAGGAGCATGACACCAAGCACATCATCCGGTACATCGACCAGACGGTTCGCATGGTCCCAGTCACCCCGAACGAGATGACCAAGCTCATCGAGTCGGCAAGATGGGTCCCGAACGCCATGTACACGGCACTCGAGAACCTCACGTCGGGCTTCGAGGCACACCCCGAAGCCGATGCGGTGGCGGGGAGCGCAAAGTTCGAGGAGATCGCGGAGAACACAGAGCCCGTGGAGATTGAGGAGAGCGCGAACAGCGCGCAGAGTGCGCAGTTCGCGAGCATGAAGGCTGCTTCCGACCACGGCCCCGCAGCCACCAGCGCCCCCGATCGCGACGCGTGGTGGGGAGAGAAATCGAGGAGTGCGGCGGAGACCACTGAGGCTAAGGCCGCCAGTATGCCCGCCGCTAGCGAGGTAGAGGAGGAGGACCCTGCGCTTGATGGCTTCAAGCTGGGCATGGCGGCCGGCACCGAGGACGCGCTGTTCGATCCCGAGAGCGAGTTCTTCGTCTCCATCGATGGCGTCGAGGACCCAGTGTTCGAGCCTGCCCCTGCCCCCGCCATGGCGGGAGACGCCGAGCCCGCTCTGGAGGATTGGATCGAGGACGAGCCCGCCGCGCCCGACCTCAAAGCGTGGGAGCCCATTCCCGCTTCGACGGCCGACATCCCCGAGCCGCTGGCGGTGGACGATGCCGACCTCGAGGCCGCTTCCGCGACCGACGCCGAGCCCACGACCGACGCCATCACGGCAGCCGACGCCGCTCCCACCGACGCCGCCTCCACAGCCGGCGCGGCTCCCCGTCTTCCACCCCACCTCGCCGCTCTACAGGCGCTGTACGACCTCGAGGGCGACGTCGTGAAGACGACCGAGGTGACGACCAAGGTCGATGTGCCCGGCATGCGTCCACCGCCCCCGCGATCGATGGGCTTCCGCGGCTCGTCGGGGGCCGGGCCAAGGCGCCCCGGAGAGATGCCCGCGGGTGAGGAGGATAAGTAAGCGTGGCGCCGATGCATGCGCCATCTGGCCCAAGCTGGAGCCTGCTGATGGTCAGGAGAGGCTACGGAGTGCCGTGATCCGCTCATGGAGAGAGGCCGTCGACCTTGACGGTCGCCTAGCTGCACATGCGCACATTCCAAGCTGAGCTGGACGGCGTGAGGCGTGACTGATCTACTGACTGCTGTGTGCACCGTGTGCATGGGTATGACCTTGTCCGCTCACTGTGTGCCACGCCTGCTTTAATCCCGAGTCGCCGGATCGGCGCGTTCTCCAGGTATGTCTCGATGGGGGAAGGTGAGGAAGGCGTTTGTCCATCGTCAACTGTCCCATCTCCAAGATGGAAGACATTCAAGACGAGTGAGTCTCCTCTTGCGCGCGCGCAGCTGATTCCAGCTTCAAGCAACTCGACATCTACATCCCAGGCCTCCCCTATTACGTTCTTGATTGGGCGCGGACAGCGGGTACGAGTCCCTCAGAAACTCGCTGACCTCGTCCAGTGTCGAAGAAGGCCTCTGAGCTGGGAGTCGGGGTATACGATCTCTCAGACGACCAGAAGAGGTCCGCGATCGCCTCGCGCTTGCGCAGCTTTGATCACCCTTGTGAGTGTTGGCTGTGTGCGCGCGCGCAGACCTAACAACAGGCGAGGAAGGCGACATCCTCCTCTACCGCGACGAAGGCGACCAAGAACGCCACCACCGCGCCCCCCTCCTCCTCTATGGCGGCATCTCACGCCCCACGACCCACAACCCAGTTCCCCATCTTAGTCATGAGATGAACATCATCGCGAAGGAGGCCAGTGAGTCGGACGCGCGTGCTGCGATCAAGCTAACCCCAGTGAAGCCTCTCGGGCCGGATGCCGAGCGCCATGCGTGCATGGAACTCGCTTGGCGGACGATCGAGCGCATGGGGTTCCCGGCGTATGGGACACACTGCCTTCTCCCTCCGATCATGGGCCGCTTCGCGGACAACTCGACTCCCGCGCGCGCAACCGGCACCCCCATCGTCACCGCGTCCCACATCGACTACAGCGCTTCCGGCACACCGCTGAGCCCGGAGTGTCTCCTGCCTCGCGTGCCGGACACCATGCCGGGCAGCATGCCGGACAGCGTGCCGGACAGCGCGCCCTCCTCCAGGCCGACAAGCCCTATGGACCTCGAGAGCCACCACTCGTCGCCGGCCTGCCTCCCCGCCTCTGGCGCCTCGCGCGCGCGTGATCGCGCCGCCGCCGACAGTTCCGCCCCCCAAGTTTCCGACTCGACCAGCCACCGCACCCCGAGCGTTAGTTCTGTCAACAAGCAGTAGACGGTATGTAGAATAGACAGCAACAATGACGGGAGTTTCAAGTAGACCTGATGTATACAAGCGACATGCATGTACATGTACGTGTAGTGTAGTTGTAAGCAGAATGCTGACCGGTGTGAGGACACCAATTTCTAATCAAAGCGGAAGCGGGGTAATCAGCTCTGTATTCTGGTAAACAGCTTAATAACGTGCAGGACGGATGAGTGGCATGGGCGTTTGTGCTTCGGAGTTGTGTGCGATCTGTGCACGACATTCCAAGCTTCCAACTATCGCTCAAACATGAACGTGAGGCGTTCATGACCACCTGGAGCCCACATGCGCGCGCTCCAGAGTATGGACGAGGACTGGAGCCTCGGTGGTCACCCAGAACTCGCCGACTCATGAGCGTGTGCGCACGGACGCGACCTTCCCTGCCCCTGCCGCCTCCGCCGCCCCACCGTGCCCCACTTGGTGCTCGTCACCTCTGTTGCTCTTTTCTCACCGTTACTCACTCACTACTCCATCCATCCACCATGCCTCCCCGCCCTCGCCAACCCCCTCAGCATCCGCAGGACCGCATCGACGCCGTCCGCGACAGCCACTGGGTCCGCACAGCCATCCACGCGTACCTCTCCTTTGCCCCCGACTCGGCAGAGCGCAAACGTGTCAAACACCTCTGGGCCGTCCGCCATGCGCTGCAGCTCGCCCTCGTCGACGAGAGCCCCACCCCCACCCTCGAGGCCGCACGCGTCGTGGTCCGCAACCCCAACGGCACTGACTACGCCCTCCGCCTCCTAGGCGTGCCCATTCCCCACCGCTCCAACGACGCCGACGCGCACGCCCTTCCCCAGTGCGAGAACCCCCTCGACGCCAAGATCGCCTCGGAGCATCTGCTCAACATCAATGCCGAGCGGAAGCGCCGGATCCGCCGCGATAAAGGCCAGGAGGCGTCAGAGGAGCAAGGTGAGTCTACAATGCCTCGGCCCAGTCGTGCCATGGTCTCCAGACTGATCGGCAGCCGCGCCCACCGATGCCACCCCCGCCGATGCCACCGAACCTCTGTCACCCCCGTCCTCGGAAGTCGGCGCCGCGCTGCCTTACCATCCTACGCTGCCGACCCCGCAGGCAGGCCCCTCCACGCCGCGTGATTCTCGGCAGTCGCCTATCGGGAAGCCGGACATCAAGCACTTGAACATCGAGATCATCGACCTCCTCAGCGACTCGGACGAAGACCCCGACGAGGACAGAGAACACCGACAGGCTGCGAGTGTTTTGCTCTCCACGGCCGCCTCGCCAGGCGTCGCGAAGCGCCCGCGCGCTGGCTCCGAGGACGACGCCGACATCGCCACAGCAGTGCGGAAGATGTCGCGCACCGTGGCCAGCCACACTGCCATGCTGGACACACACACCGCGACCGTCGCGTCTCAGGATGCGGCGTTCCACGGACACCTGTCTCTTGTCGCGCTCCTCAAGGACGAGCGGGACAAGAACACCAAGCTTGAGAGGGAGAATGAGACACTCCGTGCCCAGGTGCTGGAGGCGGAGGCCAAGCTGGGTGCGGGTCCGACCGGCGAGGAACTGGAGATGATGCGTGTGGAGCGCGATGACGCCCGGCAGGAGCTGGCGGCACTGCGGGCGACCATCTCGAACATTAGTAGTGGGTTTGACAGAGGATAATGCTGCATGTGAAATGCACATAATGGATGCGATGTGTCACTGGATCACTGGATCACTGGCCCACAGTGCATGATCTGCGCACAGACATGACCTTCCCTCCCCCTCGGTTGACTCACTTTGCTCTTTGCTCACTCTCCCATCAACCACTTTCCGTTCCATTCAATTTCCATTCTTCTTAATCCTCGTCCACTATGCCTCGCCTCGTCCAGCGTCCAGAGGACCGTATCGACGCCATCCGCAACAGCCACTGGGTCCGGACCGCGACCCACGCCTACTTGTCATTCCCTCCGAACTCGCCTGAGCGGAAGCAGCACATTTGGGCCGTGGGATACGCCCTCCAGCTCGCCCTCGTCGACGAGCGGCCCACTACAACTATCAACTCTGCGCGCCACTTCGTGCGCAACCCCGACGGTACGGACTACGCCCTCCAGCTGCTTGGCGTGCCCGAGCCTCATCACAACAACAAGGCTGGCGCGTACGCACTTCCCCAGTGCGACAACCCCCTTGACACCAAGACCGCCGCAGCTCAGCTGCGCAATATCAAGGACGAGCGCAAGCGCCGCGACCCGGACCTGCGCGACAGTGGCAGGGGTGCTGAGGAGCCAGGTGAGACGTGTTCCCGAACTGTGGCTAATCGCCAGCAACTGCCCCCGCTACGTGGCCAAGGGTGACACGGTCTGCGCGCTCCGCAGGCATGCAGAGTTCTGCGTCCGGTGCAAACCACCGCCCCCTCCAGCGTAAGCTCCTGGCCTCGATGCAATTCCTGACGCCAGCTGTCGGACACCATGACGACATCATTGTTCTTACGGACTCCGACGACAATGAGGACAAGAGCAAGGCCACGGTCAAGCGCGAGGCCAATGCCCACGCCACCTCCTCCCTCAACCGAGACCAACCCTTACAGCGCACTTTGAAACGCCCCCGCAACGCCGCCGAGACCGAAACCGATATCACCGCCTCGGTCCGGGCGCGTACTGCGCCTCGCCCGGTTCCCGGTCAATCTCCACTCGTCGAACGCCCGACTGGGGTCGCCTCCCAGCAGGCGGCGATCGAAGGCCACCTGACCCTCCTGGCCCTCCTGAAGGAGGAGCGCGACAAGAACGTCCAGCTAGAGAAGGACAAGGCGACCCTGCAGGCCCAGGCGCTCGACCACGCCCAACAGCTAGCGACGATGCGTGGGGAGCGTGACAAGGCTCAGCAGGAGCTTGGGGCGCTTCGAGCCTCAGTGGCGAACTTTGGCGCTCGTTTTGGCGGAAGTTAACGTAGACACGATTGTGCAAAAGAGATTGCAGTAGCATTGTAGCACTAGCACGAGATCGTAGAACCCTGTACATGTACAGTGCATACATGGTTGTCATGCGCAGCCTCGCCCCCACAGCCACCCTCAGTCTGGCACTGCCACTGTGGCGGTCCCTGTGACCCGGCCTGTCCGATTATTGCCTTGCATCCCCGACGCAAACATTAGCAGCCCGTTTCGCCGCCACCGTGCCACGCCCATGCACCCCAATTACCCCAAGCGTCGACGGCGAGAGGCACAGGCCAGGCCTGAAACCGGTGGGATGCGCTAATCCGGTGAACTGGGGTTGCGTGAGACACAGACCAAATTGACCGACATCAAACTCTAACTCAGTTCGAGTTTGGCGCCCGGCCAGCTTTGTAGGATTAGATCCCGCCTGTACAGGTCATTGACGCGCCTGCTCTCTTATTGCAGCGCTCACCGCATGTAGCTTTCTTCTTTGCTCATGTCGCAACTTTGTCTGCGTCGGCCGGGCACGCATGCCTGTCAAACAGGTAACCCCCCCCCCCCCCCTCCCCCCCACGGCCCTGCAGATCACCACAGCCCACAGTGAGTCTCACTTGGTGTCGGTGCTGAAGCAGTCGATGGCATCACCCTTCAGAAGAAGGCCGACGAGTCCATGGACACCTTCCATGCCCTGCTCGAGTCCCACAAGGCTCTGGTCGACGAGAACCGCGACCTACGATGCTCATAAGGTAGCTATTGCTATCTATTAGTGATTCTCCTACCTACAACGTAGCAAAATGTCAGTGATCTGCTCCTATGCTACTGCTATCCTATTTCCTATCGATATTCGATAGATAGCAATAGCTACTGCTCGAAGGACTACATTAGTAAACTTTCGTAATGAGATTACAAAGAATGCTAATACTCTTGAGCGGACATCGCACCGATCTCCACACCTTCTGAGGGGAAGATTCACACACACCGTTTGGGCACACTTGTCTCTCCTAAGCTCTCATTTCCGATGGGATAGTACATGCACAGCATACACTGCATGCAGAGCACACCTAGTGTGCAGAACAAAAGTGAATACCAATGGACTCGCCAGGGTTCGAACTCACGAGCTCCACTTTTACAATAGCTGTAGCTATTGATATAGATATTGGTCAGTTTCCTACCTATCGCCGTATGAAACACACCTGTCAACCCATCTATCATACAGCTACGATATTGATCTATCGATATGGGCTATCGTAGCTATCGATAGGCATCTACCTTGTGAGCATCGTAGCCGCGACCTCAAGCACCACGCGCGCAAGCTTGAGAGACAGCTCAACAACTCGCCGATGTGGCAACAGATTGCAGAGTGCCTTGCGGCGGAGCTGCGCAAGGACTCTGTTGGTAGTTGGTAGTTCATGAACATTCAGCTGCCCGTGCACCTACAGGCCACCCGGGTCTCCGGCGAATTATGCCTCAGACGCTTCAGACGCAGTGTCATAGTCGCCCTCATCCGTGTTGGAAGTACCGGCCCGTCGGCCCGCCACGGGTGCCCCGCTTGCACGACCCTTCTTTCTGAGGCGTCCATATCAGCTCGCACGTCGTAGGTTGTACTGTATGTACTGTACACTTGTCCATCGATACCGCCGGCACCCCCGTCATGACAACATTCCGTACACCCCACTGTAGCGCCCCTTAGCTAACCACTCCGTTGTCTATCGCCACCTGCACCCCTCGCGTCCATCTGTAGTCACTACTGTTGGATCATGCGTCTTCTCAAGCCTAGGGCAGCGACGGTACCCGAGTGCCACCAACGTCAAGACGTGGTCCCCAACTGACCATACAGGCGTGGTGATTGCGCCCGGTCTACACCCGTCTGAGAAGTGTGCGATCAGCAAGGTGGAAGCAGAGGCTGTGCACGTGCCCTTCAGAAGCAGAGATGCGACCAAACCCTCGCCAAAAGGTGGGCCTCACGGGCCTGCTGCCTGCTGCTCGCACTTTATTGTCGCACTGACTCCTGCCTGCGCATGCGATGAAATCTTTGCTTGCTTCGCGGGCCTCAGCACCTAGCGTTTCCCACGCTTGGTCACCCGCACTCTCCGCACCCACATTTTAGTTGGGCCGTTTGGGGCATATAAAGACCACGGCAGTGGCTACACGAACGTCAATCCGCCCAACCCCGACGACATGTCTGACTCTAGGCAGCTGCTGTATTGTAAGTGGAAGGTTGAGCGATCGCCAGATTTGTCACCCCGACTGTTGGGACCGCAGCTGACCAGCCCAGACTTGCGCAGGAACGGGACCACCATTCCTGTATACGGCGATCCCACTCAAAACAGTCTTTGCGGTGAGTGGTAGGTCATTTTCGCCATTTCCCCCAGGCTGTTATTCTGGCCCACGGTGCGACCATAGCTGACCAACGCAGATAGCAGCCAGGACGATGGGACGTTGCAGGCGATAAACCACTCGCCATGGGACCGTACCTACACGCCACTGGACCATAACCTTGCTCCGACTCCACCCCCCGTCCCTCCCTCCCATCGCCCGACTATTCCTAAGGCCTCTCTTCCCTCCTTTCCTCCCTCCTTTCCTCCCTCCTTTCCTCCCCCCCATCCTCCCTCCTATCCTTCAGCCTATCCTGCCAGCTATCCTCCCTCCTATCCTCCAGCCTATCCTGCCAACTATCCTCACGCCTTTCCTCCCTCCGGTCGGGTTCCCACACACCCCACCCCTGTCCACGAGGACTGTCTTCGTTGCCGGGACTTTCGAGATGTCGACCACCACGCCTCTACCACCAGTCGCGTAAGCATCCCGCCCCACCGCAATGCGGCAGAGTGGCTTGCCGAGAAGCTGTGCGCCATCTACGCTTCCAAGGACGACAAAGCGCGTGCAATCTTCTCGTGGCTGCACCACAACGTGGCATACGGCACACACAGCGAAGATCACACTGCCACCGGGGCCTTCAGCACCGGTGTCGCGGTCGGCACCGGATACGCCGCTGCCTTTAAGGCTATCGCCGATTTTGCGGGTGTTGAAAGCTATGTTGTCAGTGGCCGGACAAAGGGATCTGCCCTTGACAACCGAGCACCGGCTTTCGGGACGAGGATTACCTATCCGAATCACGAGTGGAATGCTTTCGTCACCGATGAAGGCGTTCTGCAAATGGTGGATGCCTGCTGGGGCGCCGGCCACGAGACAGGCGGGGGGGACTTCAAGAAAGATTTCCAGCCCCATTGGTTCTCGATGACCCCTTCCGACTTCAACCTTTCTCACCACGCGGAGATAGAGCAATTTCGAGGCCGGGGTGCTGACCCCACTCTTTCCTGGGAAGAGTTCAAGAGCGGCCCGCACCGTGGTCAAAACCTCCCTTTGTGGTACGGCGATGGACACGAGGAGAACTTGTCCGAGAAGAGTTTGCAGCCTAGCCTGCGTGTCATTACTCTGTCGCGCCGACCCCCGCAGACCTTGTACTTTGGGGTGTCTTGGGTCTGCCACCACTTCGATCCAAGAGTTCAAGGTGGTGCGCTTCCTCTTGCTCTGGCCATTGGCGGCGAGCGTATCGCACTCGACTACGATGGGATGTGGTGGGGCACACACGTACCAACTGAGATTCTTGTGCGCAACCGCGGAACGCAAGTCTATCTGTTGGCCTTGACAAAGGTCGATGGCGAAGACGCTCGTGGTGCCACCCCCAGTTCCGCCCACAGTGCCCCCGACAGTGCCCCCCGCAGTGGCCTCCATAGTGCATGGAAGTACCGGTCCTGGGGGGGTGTCACAATTGCGGAGTGGCGCATTGCTAGCACCTTGTAGTTCGTCATTGCTGGGATTCGTAGAATCGAGTTGACGATGGCGTGGATGCAGCCTAGAACTAGGGATGCCGGTAGAGTTAGTGTTGCTTATCGCAGGTACTGTTCATGTGGGGATGTGGGCACATCGTGAGTGGGCACCTCAAGTGCAGACGATCTCCTTAACGGTCACCTTCTGGCTGGAGGCAGCGTCGCAGATCATAGCCGGTGTGTGCTCACCGGTGGCAACCAGGTGCCCACTTTCAATTTACCACGATTCCGGCCCCAAGCCTGGACCCGAACATCCGGAGGCGAGAAGCACCAGTGCACTCCAAGGTACGGAGGGCGCGGCGCGCCTCCCAAGACAGAGGGCAACCTGTGGATGGCCAGGGATCACACGGCGCCGGGGTGACAACCGTCCGCTGGGGAGCATGTACTCAACCTGATTTGAGCTGACCGTCAGGCTGCCGCCGGGCCGACGGCGGAAGCGGGCTGTGCGACCTGTGAGAGGTGAGCATTTAGCGAGGTGGGAAGACTATGCGGACCCCAGCTGACTGCGAGGATGTGGTGGACACATCTGGATTGGTGTTTGCGGCCGAATAATCCCGTCTGAGAAGTGTGAAGTCAGCAAGGTGGAAGCAGAGGGCAGTGCACATGCCCTCGAATCGGAGAGGCGAGCAACAGGTCAGCCCAACTGAGACTCACGGCTGTTGTACTCTAACGTCGCACTGACTCCTACATGAAAGCCTTTGCTTCCTTCGGAGGTCTCAGTGCCTCAACTTCCCACGCTTGGTCCCCCGCACAGCTCACCACGGGCGCTAAAGTTGGGCGTTTCAGCATTATAAATACGTCGTCAGTGACCACACCAACTCTCAACCCACTCTACCCCGGCAACATGTTTAACAGTTGGCAGTTTTACTGTAAGTATGCCGTTACCAAACGTGTTCAGACCGTAGCTTATCAACCCAGACGTAGAAGAAGAGGACGGCTCGTATACTCGAATTTTCGGGGATCCCACGGAATACTCGCAGTCCTGTGAGTGGCAGGTGGAGCAGTCAACCCCATGTATTCGCTACACTGATCTGACCTACAGATGTACGCAACGCAGATGGGAGATCAAATTCGAGGTACAACAGCCCCCGGGACATCTATGGCTATGGCCAGAACCCTCCTTCCGCCCTCGTCCCCACACGGCCCACCTACCAACGCCCCACGCCCACGCCTACGCTCCCCACGCCCACGCTCCCCGCGCCCACACTCCCGACGCCCACACTCCCGACGCCCACGCTCCCGACGCCCACGCTCCCGACGCCCACGCCCCCCACGCCTATGCTCCCCACGCCCACTCGCCCCGCGCCCGCCCGCACCACCCCAGCTACCCCGGTCACTGACTGCCTCATGTGTCGGGACTTCACAGCGGCAGACCACAAAGGACGGAGCAATCGGCGCGAAAGCATCCCTGCCCACAAGGATCCGGCGGCATGGCTGGCGCCGAGGCTGTGCGATGATTTACCTTCCAAGACGGACAAAGCGCGCGCGATCTTTACCTGGCTGCACCACAATATCACATATGGCAGACACGAAAACAGCTGGAATACTGAAGGTCTCTTCCGGACCGGCGTCGCAGTCTGCTCCGGGTATGCGAACGCTTTCAAGGCCATCGCAGACCACGCCGGCCTCGAAAGCTGGTTCATCCTTGGCCAGGTCAACAAGTCCGCCAATACGCCGCCAGCGTCCGGAGCCAAAATCCGTGCATTCGACCCCTCCACTCCGGACCACGCCTGGAATGCTTTCACTCGCGATGATGGGGGTGTCCAATTCGTGGATGCCACCTGGGGTGCGGGTAGTGGTGGCGAAAACGGCCCGTTTATCAAAAAGTTTGATCCGGTTTGGTTCACCCATAACTGCCTCCAGTTCCACCGTTCCCACTTTCCGATCGAGGAAAAGTGGCATGTTTGGATGCCCGACTCTGAGAACCCTTGGCAGGAGTTCAACGAAGGCCCACACGATGGCCAGTTCCTTCCAACCTGGTACGAGTTTGGAGGCCAGGAAAACTTGGACAAGTTCGATATCGAACCCCACCTGCGCGACATCGAGCTCGAGCTCGACGGCCCGAGCACACTGCGGTTTGGCGTACGTTGGCGGTGTGTCCACTATGATCCCAAAACCAAAGGCGGTGCGTTTCCGCTGCTCCTGGAGATTGGCGGCAAGGAGGATATCCGCCTCAACTACAATGGCCTGTGGTGGTACACGGACGTGCCAACAGATCTCCTCGGACGCCACCGTGGAAAGAACGTCAAGCTCGCGGCGGTGGTGACGATCGACGACAAAGACGCCCGGGGTGCGACATACGATTCCTACCTGAAGCGCAAGACCAGCGCTCGAATCGAAACGATTGCGCAATGGTACATTGGGTAGGCATAGTGTCGCGTACTTCTTCAATGTAATGTGTAGTTGAACTGAGAGCGGCACGAGCGGTGGCTCAGTTGGGCCTGTCACACATCAGTATTTCGTCGCCATGAGGCGCTTGTGTATCGTATCCTCACCGTGCTGATTCTCAGGTGCATCTCGGAGACGAGGGATCAAGCGTAACTCACCAGAAGCTGAAGCGAGCTGACCCAGAGCAGTCAGGCGTTGGGTTAGCCCGATGAACATGCGCGGTGGCGTAATGTGTCAGACTCGGCTTACGCAGACCAGGGGGCGCTGTCATCATCCTCCGAACGAGGTGCGCTTCTGTAGCGGCGCCACCTTGGCTACATCCGACTACCATGGGTAGCCTGGGCAGGTGATCTGTACTAGTCCTACATTGGCGCCGTATCAGACCTACGAGTCTGCAGCGTATTTATCACTCAGTCTCTAGCATAGTCAATTAACCATCTGCCGGTCTCGAGCATCACCGACTCACGGTGCACACTCTATCCACGACAGCTTCCAGCGGGCGCATTCGCCATGGGCTGGGCCGACGGTGAGTGTGGTGTGTTGACCAGAATCGCGGTCTGCACAGGGTATGGGATGGCGTCGGAGGCCATCGCAGACCATGCAGGCCTGGCCTGCTGGACGGAGGGCTGCATGCCGCTCGACTTTGAATATTGAGACGTACAGTACATGCACATGGCAGTGGGGTCAGGGTGTAGGCCAGCGGCCCAGACGCCATACTCAAGGTGGTGACTCCTTGCGCAGATTCCTCACCTCCTTCCGCACCGTTCCGTCGGGGGGCGACCGGGGACCGTTGGTCGGTGCGGAGGAGATGAAGAGATGAGGTCCCAGGTCCCATGCTTGTGATCGGGATGATCGGCGACATTTCGGTGGTGGCCGGCCCTACATATCTTATCCGCATCAGCTCCCTCTGCCTGTGTCCATTCCAACGCATCCCATCTCGTTTGCGCTTGCACCCCACATCGCATCCGCACGCTCCTCTTCGCCCAGCCTCGCTACCCAGCGGGCCAGCCGAGGCCGCACGCGACCACATGGTCCATGCGGGGAAAGTGGCCGCGGCATTGGCTGGGAGCGGAGAGGGGGGCGGGCAGGTGACATGCCGGCGGCCGACAGGGTATCAGTGCGGGGCACCCATACGTGGCGTCCTCGTCCACCTGCCAAGGTTCATAAGCGACCCCAGATCCCACCGTTGCTTCTCTTCTTCCCAAACACTCATCGTCGCACAATGCAGGCCGTCCCTCTCGTCAAGACCTCCCTCCTCGCCGGTACTGTCGGCGTCATCACTGGTGTGTCATCTCCAGGTCCCGAACTAACCCCAGGCGCGGGCTCGGGTATCGGTGCCGCCGCGGTGCGCTGCTTCGCCGCCGCGGGCGCCAAGGCCATCTACGCGTCCGACGTCGTCGACCGCAACCTCCAGGCCGTTGCGGATGGTGTCACCCAGGAGGGCTACGAGAGCGAGATCGTCGGCGTCAAGACTGACATCACCAAGGCGGACCAGGTCGAGGAGCTCGTGCGCAAGGTGATTGCCGAGCACGGCCGCCTGGACTGGTTCGTGAGTGTCGCAGCTTCTCGTTGCCCGCCCTCCACACCACTAGTTAACACCAGTTCGCCAACGCCGGCATCGTCGACTTTGAGGTTCTCAACACCACCACCCCCGAGGCGCTCACGCGCATGCTCGACGTCAACGTCGTCGGCGCCTTCAACTCGGTGCAGTGGGCCGCGCGCGCCATGATGAACACGAGCGAGGACAAGCCCCACCCCGGCGGCAGCATCATTGTCACTGTGCGTTACTCCTGGAACTCTAACTGACCCAGACCTCGCTCGCGGCCACCTTCGGCGGCATGGGCGCGCCCGCCTACACCGTCTCGAAGCACGCCGCCGTTGGCCTCATCCGCGCCGCGGCCACCAACCTCGGCATGGCCAACACGGGCATCCGCGTCAACGGCGTCGGCCCCGGCCCCACCGCGACCCCGATCGGGCAGAACAACATGGCGTCCGCGTCCCAGCAGGCCATGGGCGCGATGATGGAGCGCGCCAAGGCTGCTGGCCAGAACCCCGAGGCCATGTCGGCTGTCGCGCCCCCCGAGTACATTGCCCAGACTGCCGTGTTCCTCGCGTCCAACATGGCCGCAGGTGTCAACGGCGAGAACATCATCGTCGACAAGGGCCTGCGCCAGAAGCCCGACCCCATGAGCGGCCTCATGTTCACCCCCACCTTCGAGCCTCTCTAGAGGGTGGGTGGGCAGTTTGGGTGCACCAGCTGGTGCGGGTAGACGAGATCGATGAGAGTTGATATCCATATGCAGCAGAGTTGAAGTCGTCGAGATGCCGCGCTACAGTACATACAGCGGACTGTCTCGGACCTGAGCAGGGCAGCACGTGCAACGGAATGTTATCTCGGTCCCGACTTTGACGTCATGGTCCGAGATCATTGAACGTGGGTGGCTCGGGAACACGCAGCGCCGGCAGCTCTAGACGTAGCGAGCGCTGCGAGCACATGATGGTGGCATGGGCAAGTTGTCTGCATGGCTCGTGGGTCCCGGGTGGGGGTGCGAAGGGTGGCCGCGGCCAGGCGCCGAACAATAGAGGAGGCGTCGAGAGAGTGCGACGCCTCACACGCCTCCAGGTCCCACCGCATACTGAAGATTAGCAGATGGGCAAAGGAGGCGCGTGGCGCGACGTCACATCAATTGCACGGCATGCTGTAGTACCCGGAGACCTCTCTGTTCCCACCTCCTCCTTGTTGTACATCAACAACTCTCTCTCTTGCTCTCTATCTCTCACAAACACTCACTCCCCACCATGGCAGACGACGCAGCCACTCTCATCCGCGAGGTCCTTCCCCCCGTGCCCGTGAGTGCCCTTCTCCTCCAACCCTCTGACAACAGGACAACCTCCGGGCGCGCTACGAGACCCTCTTCACCGGCGACGACATTGCCCCCCTCGACGCAACCCTCGAAAAGGACTACCCCGAGGCGACGCGCCGCCGCCGCACCCTCCCCGCCAAGCTGGGCGACTTCAACGACTTTGGCGGCGCCGACAGACAGGCGGCCGCGACCGCGCTCGACGCCTGGCTCACCCAGTACGCCGCCGGCGTCAAGGGCGAGGGCAACCCCGACCTCCGGTACGACACGTATCTCCCCTCCTGCTTCTACGACTGGCTCGCGCGCAAGGGCGACGGCAAGGGCGACCTCAACCTCAACTGGAGCGAGGCGCTGAGCGTGGCCGGACAGCGTGACGTGAGTGCTATGCAGCTGACACGTTGCGGGGCGTCCGTAGCCGGGGATCGCCTGTTGCCCTCTTCTACCTGCCCTTCCAGTTCTCTAGCTAACCCCACAGGTCTCGTACACCGACAGCCAGCTCTTCTTCCCCGTCGCGTTCCAGGACCGCTGGGGCCTCGTGCACGTCAGCTACGTCGAGGACCGCATCACTCTCTTCGACCCCGCCGGCAAGGACGAGAAGGAGGCACAGGAGGTGGGCTATGGCTGCGACCCGCGCTGATGGCAGGCTCTCGGTATCGTGCAGGCTCACATCGCGGCGGCCGACAAGGCGCACTTTGACAAGACGCACAAGCTGCAGACGAAGGTGATGTCGGTGAGTGTCGTCTCTCCCCACCCACCCCTTACACGTCTCCCCGACATATCACCTCCTCCAGGCCAATAGCCCCTCCCCAACGTGTCTGGCTGACCCAAGTGCGGCCGCGTGTCCCCCGCCAACTCGGCGCTCGTGGTGTCCGCCGCCATCGAGGTCTTCCCCTCCCGCCACTTCCGTGACGAGCGCAGTGACGCGTTCGACAAGCTCGCCGAGGCGATCGAGGCCAACGAGGGGCTTGAGGGCATCGTCGGCTCCGAGGTCCAGGTCGGTCCCAGCAAGGCCAGTGTCCGTGGCGGGATCCGCGACGCGCTCCACGACCGCGCCAAGTTCACTTGGGCGACTGGCGTGCCCGTCAACGCCGAAGGAATCGAGGTCCTCGCCAAGCAGTAGGAATGCATGTCGCAGAAGGTTCAGAAGATATAGGCCGCACGGCACTAGATATGATGCAATGTAAGTTGTGTAAAGCGCGGGCAGGAGGAGCAGCGGGGAGTGCGGAAAGCTGGATGCCGAAGAGCAGCCCGGCGGACCGGCTGTTAATACTGTTAAATTGGGTGTGGGTCGACGTCGCCGCTTCTCACCTCGACGACGCATTCCTTCCAGCCTCCGAGATCCTCGCACTCCATTCCTCTCCATCCACTTCGCCCACGCTCACCATGGCCTCATCGACCGCTCCCCCCGTCAACGTTCCCGGCCTCCCGCCGCTCGAGTGGGGATTCCGCCCGGGGCGGGCGTACGCCGACGCCGGCGTCCTCGTCCTCCTCGCGTACGCCTCGACGGACTGGGTCGTCGACCCGCTGGGTTCCCCGCCCGTCCTCAACGCGTGCCCGCTCGGCTTCGCCGCCCCGAAGAGCTTTAGCCTCACCGCGCGCGTGAGCGTCAGCGGCGCACGCACGTCATTCGACGCGCCCGTCCTCATGGTGTGGCGCGACGACAAGCACTGGGCCAAGCTGTGTTTCGAGCGCGCGCCGACGGGCGAGGTCGGCCCCGTGAGCGTCATCAACAACGGCGGCACGAGCGACGACGCAAACGCCTACACCCTCCCGCAGGGCGAGGACGAGTTTATGTGGCTGCGCCTCAGCCGCGTCGGAGAGGGCACGTTTGTGTTCCACGCCTCGCGCGACGGCAAGTGGTGGGACTTTGTGCGCATCTTCCGCATCGAGGGGAGTGAGTGGCAGGTTGGGTTCTTGGCCCAGTCGCCCACTGGCCCGGGGTGTGCGGCGCGTTTTGAGGACATCCGCCTCGGCGACGCTCCTACCAACCTCCGCGACGGGAGCTAGGCCGAGGCGCTGATGGCGAGGCGCTGATGGCGGGGGGCGGGCGCCGGTCGGCCCTCTCGGGTGTTTCAAACACGTGTCCATGGCGATCATGGCGCGATAAGATCAAAACCTCGGACCCGGACACCAGCTTGCCTCCACATGTCGTCCTCTAGACTGCTGGATGCATGGCGGCGCATTCCAAAGGTTCGCCGAGGCCGAGTGCATGGCGCTCAAGGGCCCCCCACAGCTCCCACCGTGGAGTGAGCGCTGCTATTCCGGGCCCCACCGGGAGTATATCACGGGCGCCGACCGGCCCCACTTAGAGTTATCGAGCCCACCCGACAGCCCCGCCCACCCTACTAAGGCCCTCCTCGGACAGGTCCCAGCCACTCCAGAGCCTCCCCAGCCTCACCTCCGTCGCCGAGGCCGAGGCCGGTACATCCGGGCCGCCACTGAACGTTACTCTCCTCGCCAAAACCATCACACTTCCCGCGCAGCTCTCCCGTCTTGTCACTTGTCTCTTCTCTCCATTCATCCTCCCCCTATTCTCCTCCCCCTCACACTCTTTTAACTCTTTCACCTGCGACCTCTGCGAGCATGTCGAGCTCTCTCTCCGGCTCGCCCACCGTCAGTGCGATGGAGACTGCTCGCACGCGCCTCCCCACCGAGCTCCCCCTCGACAGCTACACGCTCCCCCGCCGTCCGTGGCGCCGCTACGTCACGTCGTTCGAGGACATCCTCGACCACCACTACAAGGGCTCGGGCACCGAGGCGGACCCCTACGTCGTCGACTGGCTGCGCGACGATGCAGAGGACCCGCAGAACTTTCCCGCCGCGTTCAAGTGGGCACAGGTCCTCCTGACCTCGCTCCTCACCCTCGCCGTGACCCTCGCGTCGTCCGGGTATGCTGGCGGTGTCCAGTCGCTTATGGCCGAGTTTGGCGGCAGCTCCGAGCTCTGGGTGGGCGGTGTCTGTGAGTACTCCCAATTGACAAGGGCGCGAGCCGCGGGACGCCTGGGCCTGCCAATCATGCAACAGCGGCTGCCCCTGTGACCATCCGCTGCGCAGCTTCCCGTCCCCGGTGGCGCCCCGTGGCGCCCCGTGGCGCCCCTCCCCGCTCCATCTCATTCATCTCATTCATCGCTGACTCCAGCCCTTTTCGTTCTGGGCTTTGCGTTTGGGCCTCTGCTGTGGGCGCCGACGTCCGAGGTCTTTGGTCGCCGGATAGTCTACCTCGTCTCCTGCTTCTTCCTCACGCTGTGGCTGGCCGTTACCATCGCTGCGCCCAACCCCGCGGCCATCCTCGTGTTCCGCGCCCTCTCGGGTTTCTTCGGCTCGTCGCCGCTCACCAACGCCGGCGGCACCGTGTCCGACCTCCTCACCGCCGAGCAGCGCGGCGTCGGCATGGCCCTCTTCTCCGCCGCTCCGTTCCTTGGCCCCGCTCTCGGCCCCATCTCGGGCGGCTACATTGGTGACGCCGCGGGATGGAAGTGGGTCATGGGCTTCCTGGCAATGTGAGTGAATGCGAGGGCGTGGCTGACGACAGCCTGTGTGGCGTTGTGTTCATCATCCTCACCCTCTACACGCCTGAGACGTACGCCCCTACCCTTCTTCGCCAGCGCGCCCAGACGCTCTCCAAGGCGACCGGCAAGGTCTACCGTTACCGCGGCGACGCGCAGAAGCCTCTCGAAGTCGGTCCCCTCTTTAGAGCCGCGCTCCTCCGCCCCTGGCGCTTCCTCCTCGAGCCCATCGTGCTCATCCTTTCCATCTACATCGCCATCATCTACGGCACCCTTTACCTCAACTTTGCCGCGTACCCCATCATCTTCCAGCAGATGCGCGGCTGGTCGGGTGGCGAGCAGGGTCTCGCATTCCTCGGCATCGCCGGCGGCGTCGTCATCGCCATCACCGTCGTTCTCCTCATGGTGAACAAGCAGTACGTCAAGGCGAGCCAGCAGCAGGGCACCCCTGCTCCCGAGGAGCGCCTCCCTCCAGCGTTCTACGCCGGCATCATGTGCGTCGTGGGCCTGGCGGGCTTTGCCGCGACGTGCGGACCCGACATCCACTGGATCGCGTCCATCCTCTTCGGCATCCCCTTCGGCTTCGGCATGGTCCTCATCTTCCTCTCGACGATGGGCTACCTCGTCGACTCGTACACGATCTACGCAGCCAGTGTCCTCGCGGCCAACTCGGTCCTCCGCTCCCTCTTTGGCGCCGCGTTCCCCCTCTTCACGCCCAAGATGTACAAGGCCCTCGGCGTGCACTGGGCCGCGGCCATCCCCGGCTTCCTGGCGCTCGTGTGCGTTCCCTTCCCCCTCATCTTCTACAAGTACGGCGCGGCGATCCGCGCGCGCTGCAAGTACGCTGCCGACGCCGAGCGCACGATGAAGCAGCTCACGGCCGCGCGCCGCGCCGAGCTCGAGGAAGAGGAGGCCGCGGGCGAGTACCGCTACAGCATGAGCGAGAAGCCGGCGTTGGGGCGCGTCAAGACTGGCGCGTCGATCACGCGGCCCAGCCACCCGAAGAACGACGACTGGATCCAGTGGAGGATCCTGGCCGAGCGCGACGAGGTCGACCTCTCGGACGAGGAGCGCATGCGCGTCCAGCAGGGCGCCCAGGAGTTTGCCCCTTACCACCATGCTGCGGAGGAGGTGTAATGTCAATATTTAATAGAGACTAGAGTGTGCATATGCATTGGGCTCCGGTAATGCGTTCTTGGTGTGTCGTGGGGGTGTAGCAGAAGGGTGCAGACAGTTACGCTTTGGCACAGACGCTCGGCCACACGCACACTCGGCCACAGCACACTAGGCCAGCAGGGCGGAGGGCGGACTCTCACCTCCACCCCCTCCGCTCCCCTCTTATGCAAGCTCGCCCTGTCGGCGGCGGCCAGCGCGTAATGCCGCGGTGCACCCCGCCGAGGAATGTGCCGTGCAGGCAGACAAAGGCTTGGTACCCAGGGCCCGCTGCGGAACTCGCGCCATGCTCGGCGAGCCAGTCTATGGCACGGTGCTTCGGGCGTGTCGCCCGACTGGAACCGGTCCACCCGGCCCGATCGTGGCTCCACACCCAAACTCCAGACTTTCGGGCGAACAGGAACCATCCACCACGGTCAGCAGACCAGCAGACCGTGGCCTCGTCCAACCGCGCGGAACGCTTGCACTGGGTGTTTCCCAGCACTCGACGCACGCTCGGCGCTCGGAGCATGGCACGCATCCATGGTTGATGGAGGACGAGTGCGGGCAGGGCGGTGATTGGCGGGCGGCTCGGCGAATCTGCTTGGCTTGGCTTCGGCCGATCAGCTATCTGATAAAACTCACCCCACCGCACGGTCACCACTCGTCCCGACCGACGCTGACAGAGCCACATTCTTCTTTTCGCTCCATCTTTGCTGTCCATCTTCTTGACACTGCTCCATGACACGATGAGGCTTCGCTCGGCGCGCGCGTCGCCCTCCTCCTCCCCCTCGTCCTACTCCACCTCCTCCTCTCCCACCCACCCATCCCCCCGCTCCGCCCGCACGATGCTCCCCCTCGCCCTCCTGGCGCTCGCGGCGCCCGCCGCCGCCAGCCTCGTCGGCGAGCACGGCGCCTGCTTCTCCGCCTGCCAGCTGCCCCTCGGCTTCATCCGCTTCGCCGACATCCCGGGCCCCGCGACGTGGGGCGCCAAAATCGCCTCCCCCTCCTACATGACCTCCGTCGTGGCGTGCATGGACGCCTACTGCACCCCGCAGCAGATCGAGTGGGGGTGGGAGCGCTTCGGCGCCTTCCGCGACCTCGGCGCGCCAGGCACCCCCCTACCCGTGTTCGAGGACGTGCTCGCGAGCGTGCCGCCCAACCCGCCAGTCCTCGACTGCCTGGCGGCCAAGGGCAGCGTCGTGCCCTCCACCATCCTCATCGCGCAGCAGAACTTTGACGACGGGTACCACACCGACTCGGCGTTTTCGCGGCAGCTCCGCCTCCACAACGGCTTTGGCATGTGCATGTACGCGCTGCTCGCGGGCATGACCCTCATCGGGATGGGCAACCGCCTGCTCGCGCACGCCGCCAAGCGCGGCGCCGTCACCTGGACCGGCAACGTCCTCGCCCCCTGGCCGCGCGCGTACACCTGGTACCGCCGCTACATCGGGACGCCCGCCATGGTGGGATACCGCCACGTGCAGCCGTGGGGCATCCTCTCGATCCCGACGCGTCTGCAGGCGATCATGGTGAGTGCTTGCACGAGTTGGGTTTGCGGGAACCGCTCAGGGCTGTGCTGCACCCCCTCGTGACTCACCAAGTCTCCCGCGTTTCACCGTCGCGTCGCGCTAACGCCAGATCGGCATCTACGTCGCGCTCAACGTCGGCATGACGTGCTACGGCTACGAGCTGTTCGAGAACAACATGTTCTGGCCCGGGGCCAAGTCGCTCCAGCTCGGGCGTTACCTCGGCGACCGCACAGGCATCATGAGCTTCTACAACATGGTGCTGCTGTGGCTGCTGGCCGGCCGCAACGACGTCGTCATCTGGCTCACGGGGTGGAGCTTCCAGAGCCTCAACCTCTTCCACCGGTGGACCGCACGCGTCGCTGTCGTGCAGGCGCTCATCCACTCGTGCTGCTACATCTGGCTGCGGTACGGCATGTTCTGGTTCTTCATGACCGAGCGCTACTGGTGGAGCGGGGTGTGTTCGATGATTGCGATGGGCTCGCTCATCCCGCTCTCGGTCCTCCCCCTGCGGCAGTATTCGTACGAGGTCTTCTTGATCCTGCACATCCTCCTCAGCGTGGCCACTCTAGCGCTCCTCTGCATCCACACCGACCTGTTCGGCTACGACCCATGGGTCTGGCTGTGCATGGGCATCTGGGTGTTTGACCGCGGGCTGCGCCTCATCCGTATCATCGTGCTCTCCTTCAAGACGGTGGGGCAGCGCAACGCCGTCGGCGCCATCACGGCCATCAACCCCGGCCTCATGCGCCTGCGCGTTGACACGAGCGTGCCCATCCAGCCCGCGCCCGGAGACTACTACTTCCTGTACTCGCCGCACAGCCTTTCGCCGTGGGAGAACCACCCGTTCACCCTCGCGAGCTGGGAGAAGGCGCCCAGCGGCGGCACCACGCTGCACTTCCTCATCGCGCCCATGGAGGGCTGGACGCGGCGGCTGCGTCGCCGCATCGAGGCTGTGTCCGCGCTCAAGGCCGACACCGAGTCCGAGACGGACGCGCTCGTCGCCACGCCGGGCTCTGCTCGCCTCCGTGTCCTCCTCGAGGGCCCGTACGGGCACCGCTGCGACCTCGACGCGTTCGAGCACGTCCTCCTCCTCGCCGGCGGGAGCGGCATCGCCGCGATCCTCCCCTACGTCTTTGCGCTGAGCCGCGCCCCCGCCAAGAAGCGCACCATCAGCATCGTCTGGACGGTGCGCAACGCGGCATACGCGGCTGACGTGCTCGCGCACGAGCTCTCCCCCGAGCGCACGCAGCACGCCTCCCTCGACCTCTACCTCACGCAGGAGGAGCCGGTGGCCGCGCGCGCGTTCCTCGCCAACCTCGACGTCCCCCTGGACACGGGGTACGCTGCGGTCGACCCCGCGGCCGTGGGCGACACGCACCGCCGCGAGGTCGTGCTCACGCGCGGCCGGCCGCCCATCCGCGAGCTGCTTGAGGCGCAGGTCGACGCCCTCCGTGCCGACAGCACCAGCCGCCTCGCTGTGCTTGCTTGCGGGCCAGGGCAGATGATGGACGACCTGCGGGCGGCGGTGGCGGACACGTACGGGAGCTGGCTGGGGCAGGTGGATGCGGGGCGGCTCGAGTACTTTGAGGAGGCGTTTACATGGTAACAGATAGATCAAGAGACTAGAGGTAATGACAAGCATGGCATGAGTACAGAGTTGGAGGTGTGATCGTGTGAAACGTGATGGGGTGCCAAGGGAATTCCAGTGCCTTGTTTAGCTTTCGTTTCGTGCCTCAGGCCATCTCAGGAGGGGTGACATGTTCCAGCCTCCTGGCACGAAACGCGTGAGAATCCAGACTCCGCCCCATCAGACGCGCCTGTGTGCGATCGGCGCGATGGCGTGGGAGCTGCGAGGGGCTGGAGGGGCTGGCCAGGCAGCAGGCAGCTTGCCTTCCTTCCTTCCTTTGGCACACATCCACACCGCCCGTCTCCTCTCCTCTTCTCTTCTCTTCATCTCTCTCCTCTTCATCACTCTCTCTCTCGTCTCTACTCTCTACTCTAACTCTCTCTCCTTCTCTCATCAACACCAACAACTACACCATGCGCGTTCTCGCTCTTCTCGCTCGTAAGCTTGTACTCACTTCGTCGCCCAGCTCACACCAGTCCTCGCCATCCCGGCCCTCGCCCAGGAGTGAGTCAGCCACCTTCCTCGGCTCCCTTTCCTCCCCCACTGACCCCAGGTCGCCTTCCCCCTCCGAGTCGGACAACGCCTCAGCCTCCCCCTCCCCCACCTCGGGCGGCGCCGGCGAGGCGGGCGAGCCCGGTGCCATCCGCTCCTCGCACACCGTCGTCCCCTCGCCCATGACCGAGAAGCCGTCGACCGAGGCCGGTCCCACCAGAGCCCCCGAGTGGACCCCCAGCTCGGGCGCCTCGACCGCCGCCCCGCCCTCCGTCTCGGCCCCCGTCGCCTCGAACCCCGTCGCCTCGGTGCCCGTCGCCTCGGTCTCGGGCCCCAGCGCCTCGGTCAACTCGCTCTCGCGCTCCCTCCCCGCCGGCTCCAGCACCGGCCAGTCGCCCTCGGCCCCGCCCGCTACCACGCCTACCAGCGGCGCCGGCCGCGTCGAGGTCGGCATCGTCGTCATTGCGGGCGCCGCGGCCGCCATGCTTCTCTAAGCTACACAACCTTCCTTTGGCAACGGACCTTCCTTTCGTCTTTACTTTTCACACCCGCCCGCCCCGCAGATCATGTAGAGGGATGTATTCTGAGCGGCCACGGGTACTGCGGCGCGCACTGACACTGCATCTGACAACGTCTGCCCCTCACGCCATGCTGACCTCGCGTTTACCTCAGCCGCATGACCGCAGTGTCAACAGCCACAGAGGCCAGTCGGCCAAGTCGTCGCCCGGAGATAGCCAGAAGAAGACAAGGGCGCACGCACGTACATAACCATACGAAGCCTGTCCCAGCAGGCCAGCAGACCAGCTTCAGTAGTATATATTCTACAGTATATGCGGGAGCTCTCCTGCGCGGGGGGAGCGAGGTGGTCTGCTGATGAGCGGCGCACGGGCTCATCCTCCCTACCTTCCTCGACAGTCTTAGCGTGACTGCCCTGCGTGCGCGACGAACGACCCATGATGCCGCTCTCTGGTCGTCAGATGGGGCCTGGTCCCGAAGATGAACTAACCGTCCTCGCCATCCTCGTCGTCCGCAATGACGCGGCGCCTGCCTTTGCTCTTCATGGGACGTTGGCGAGCGACGAGGCCGTTCCTCTGGAAGTCAGCCAACGTGGGGTGGCAGAGGCTGACTCACCTTCCTCAAGCCGAAGTCTTCGAGCTGGCGTGCGCGCGTCGCGGGAGGCTTGTAGTCTGCCGGTCAGGTGGATCTGGGTGAGGAGGGCTTACGCTGCGCACGCGGAACACGCGGAGCGAGAGGCTGGGGCGTGCTAAGCCCGTCTTGGAGTCAGAAACGTCTGGGACAGCGGGAACGCTCACCTTCCTCCTGCTTGATCTTGGGCTGAATGTCGCGCGTGGCGGTTGTAACCTTTATAAAGGTAATCTCTGACTGTCAGCAGAGTTGGGCAGCGGATACGCACCGCTGTCCGAGCTCTCGTCGCGCTCACGCTGCTGACGATTGCGCGACATGGTGGATGGATGGGAAATGAAGTGACCTTCCCCGCTTCCTCGGGGATTCGACTGATATCCCGGGGTTTTCCCAAACCCCGTGTGCAGATCGCGCAGATCATCGATCATGCGCCGCAGCTGCGCAGCCATGGGGTCTTGTGGAATTGTGGAGATTTGTGTGCAATGCCCAACGGATGGGTCATCACCTTGATCGCCTCGATCGCCTCCTCGCCCCGATCTCCCCGCCTTGGATATCAGCGAGGTGGTCGCCCCGGTGATGCCTTCAAAGGGCGCGCGCGCAATCTCCTTTCACTCCATCACTCCATCACCCATCACTCCATCACCCATCACTCCATCACCCTTCATCCATCCCCCACTCCTCCACCACCCATCATGCCTTCCTCCCCCCCACCTTCTGATCTTCCGCGCGCGTCGGCGCGCCAGAACTACCGGCTCCGACTCGAGTGCATTGACCTCGGCATTGGTCCGGGCGCCGTTGAGGAGCGCGCGCGCTACTACATCCAGAAGGGATTCGCCCCTCCGGGCCCTCGCCGTGCCCTCACCCCCATGGAGGCGCTCGAACGCCGCTACTCCAACGCGTCGACCGACCCCATGGGCGACTTCGGTATGTTTATCGTAGGGGGAAGGTCTGACATCCTCAGAGCAACTTTGTGCCGAGAAGAGGGAGAAGGCACGTCTGTGGGAAGCCGAGGAAGGTGTGTGTACGGCACGAGGTACGCTGACAGTAGCCAAGAAGGCCTGGCGCGCGCATAACTCCTCGTCTTCGTCCAACAACGGTGAGTAGTTTCAGGAGGGAAGGTCTGACCACAGTCGCTACGGAGCAGCCTCTCGGCAACGGTGAGTTCCATCAAGGAAGGTCTAATCCCAGCCGAGGCGTCCTCGTCGCGCGCGCACGAGCTCAAGCGCGATCACGACGAGCTCAAGTGTAAGCGTGTTCACAGAGCTCTGCAAGCACTGACAGAAGCCGCGGCGCCGGCCATGTCGCCACCCCAGCCCCCCAGTATGTCTACGCGCGCGCTAGAGCTAACCAAAGACAAGGTGACCGAGATGGACGAGGAGATGGACGAGGAGATGGACTCGCTCGGTAAGGAAACGAGGAGGAGCAGAAGCTCATGATAGCCGCCACCACCCACGAGGGCTTGGCGTTCCAGATGGTCGAGCAGTACAAGGCCCTGGAGACCAAGGGCAAGAACCTCGAGGACCGCGTGCGCGAGCTCGAGTCCAGCCTCGAGAGCGAAACTTCGCGCGCGCGCGGGCTTGAGGTGGAGCTTGGGAGCGCGACGGAGACAATCGAGAGTCTCGAGGCGACGATCAAGATACTCAAGGAGAAGAACAAGGTCCTGCGTGAGAAGCTCCACGATGCGTAGCACTTGTATTACACCATTTGTACAAACGTCATTAGAGTCAACGTTCTGCACATTGTGACCAGCTTTCCCACGGTCGCGGACTCGATGGTAGATGTGGGTACGTGCGGGGACTCCACTGATGGAATCTGACGGAATCAATTTGTTCGTCGGTCGCCACCCAACTCGATGTTGACGCTGTTCCTCACCTTTACTCGTCCATCAACTCTCTACCTCCTCACCATTCAACATCCACCATGTCGTCGTCGGCGCAAGGATTTTCCGAGGCAGAGCGTCAAGCAGCTGTAAGTCCCGCCTGTGTTGCTCGAGAACGTGCTGACATCCAGTGGGCAGCCGTGAGTACTCCACCGTCGCTTCTCTGAAGATGGCCTTCCTCCGACTTTGCGCGCCGCAATCATATATCACCGAGCTCGAAGACCTCCCAGGGCGCTGTGGAGGTCTATACGATCTCCATGAGTGCCCTGGTGGGGTCATCGGGCGTCGGCCTTCTCTGTGACGCGCACCCATCATCCTTCCGCCCTTCCACTCCCCTCCCCCAAACCCAGCTGACGACAGTACTATGCCCAGCAGGGCTACACACAGGACCAGATCGCGTCGATGATGGCCTCGTGGGGCTCTGGCGAGACCGCAAACGCCGAAGCGTCCTCGAGCGCGGCTGTGTACGACGCGACGCAGTACGACAAGGACGGGTACAAGATTGGGTCGGTGGGCAGCGGCGCGACGGCGCCCAAGAACGTGCCAGTGCTCGGCGCCGAGCTCCTCCAGCCCAAGGAGAAACAGAAGGCGCCGTCGCACGGCAAGGCGCCCAAGCAGAAGCAGACGGTCAACAAGCAGCGCGACACGGTCATCCGCACTGCCGGCGGGCGCACTTGGGAGGACCCGACTCTCGTTGACTGGGATCCCAGTGAGCTGGCGGAGGAGGCGCAGCTGACGCCAGACTGGTACCGACTCTTCGTGGGGGACGTGTCGAACGACGTGAGCGAGCGCACGCTCGACGAGGCGTTCGCAAAGTACCGCTCGTACACCAAGTGCAAGGTGGTGCGCGACCGGCTGAGCCAGAAGGTGAGCTGCCATGGGCAGAACAAGAGCTGACAACAGGCCAAGTACGGGTTCATCGCGTTCAAGGACCCAGAAGACTTCCTCAAGGCGTGGAAAGAGATGGATGGTGAGCTTCCTTGCAACGGTCTCGAGCTGACGACAGGCAAGTACGTGGGCAACCGCCCGATCCGCTTGAGCAAGATCAAGGAGGACAAGTACGGTACCATCGAGACGACAGCCCTGAGCAACCGCAAGGCCAAGCAGATGGACAAGCTGCGGCGAAACGGCGGGCGGGACAAGGCGCGCCCCACCTTGTGG